>JAODXP020003597.1:25000-27500 GCA_027497455.2 Sardinella longiceps
TGTGTGTGTGTGTGTGTGTGTGTGTGTGTGTGTGTGTGTGTGTGTGTGTGTGTCATTGTTTGTGAAAGGCAAATTATAGTTTCTAATTTTTATTTCCTTCATCGCACTTCTGTTGCAATCTCCTGCAGTCGCTGTATTCCAAAGCCTAAAATCTGCTAACTGACAAACGAACAAACGAGCTGCTAAACAGGCTGGGTCTTTTTGTCCTTATTGTCATGATCTCCTGTGTTCAGATGAAGATTAAAGACGAAAAAAATGAAAATACACAATAATATGCTTGCTTGAGTGTGTATCACCAACTTCTAACCAAATGTTGACAGGTGTGTGTGTGTGTGTGTGTGTGTGTGTGTGTGTGTGTGTGTGTGTGCTCCAGTTGGTGCCTGAAGGGGGCAACAGACAAGCCGAAGCCGAATAGAAGCTGCCGGGTGTGTGTGAGACGGAATGAGGCAGCAGACACAGCTCGAGCTACGGCACTGACTGAGGTTACCGTCAAAACGAAACCCGGAGTTAACGTTAATCTCCATCACTGGCGGGGCTGTCCTGTTTGCACTGACATCCATAACGGTAACGATACCCGCGAAGGACCCACGGTCGAGACACCGTTTGAAGGTTCGTGCAGTTTTGCTAATCTGACTGAAGGGAACTCGCGCCGCCACCGCGGCGATGTTAACGGTAACTTAATGTTAACTAACGTTAACGTTAACGCCAGTAAGGCTAGCTAACGTGAGAGAGAGAGAGAGAGAGAGAGAGAGAGAGAGAGAGAGAGAGAGAGAGAGAGAGAGAGAGAGGTAATGTTACCTAACGCCAGGAAGGTTAACGCTAGCTAATAAGTTAACGTTAACGGCGGTCTTGTTTTGTTTTGCTGCTGCGCTGTCACGGTCTGCAGGCAGATAGAGAGAGAGAGAGAGATACAGAGAGAGAGAGAGAGAGAGAGGAGGAGGAGGAGGAGGAGGAGGAGGAGGGACAGCTGTGAAGGCCCGTTAGTTAGCATGTATCCCTTGTGCTGGATAAACAACAACCCCTCCATGGTGGTGCAGTAAGAGGCGGTCAGTGTTGGGGAGTAACGGAATACATGTATTCGGAATACTGTATTCAGAATACAAATTATGAGTAACTGTATTCAGTTACAGTTACAGCTAAAATGGGTGGTATTTAAAATACAGTTACTTTGTAAAAATCAAGGGATTACTCAGCGGTATTTTACTGTTTCTCGCGTTTAGCTATCCCCTCTCTAATTTGGGTAATTCCACACATTGGCGGAAACTAAGCCAAACAAAGCGCAATAAGAGCCATTACTGTAAACATCCTCCTAACGATGACGTTAGTAACACAACTGCGCCTAGCAAATTAAATTTACCCCACTCAGTGGCAAGACAGATATGCTACACATATGCTACACATAATCATACTATAAGCAAGTAGGCTTAGGACTAAATAATAAAGCTGGCACAATTAGAAACAAAATTAGCTAAATAACATTTACGCATTCTGTCCATAGACTGAAAACGTGTGTTTATAGAAATCTCCACTTTGCCTGGAGTTTTTGAAAGTGCTTTCAGTGCTTTCAGAGCACTCAATCAAATGCTTGATTGAGTGCTACAGCTGCATAAACTTCCTTCTATCTCTCACCTGCAATTTGACTCAGGGAGCATCACAAAAACCTTAAAAGCAATGTTACACATTTGGGAAAATGCTTTTCGGCTTTGCTAGGTCCTGTAAATGCAAACTTTAAGCTCATCTAATTAATAATAAAAAAAGTTTTATGTTTCCTGATCTCAAAATCTGAGGCCAGCTAGTGGCCGAGGCCATACTGCCCATGTTGCCCATTAGGATAACTCATCCTTGCTTACGTTAAGAAACCCTAATATCTCATCTACTGCAATGTATTGGAAACTGGGGCTGAACAGCCAGTCTGTTGATAAAAACAAACAAGAATTTGCAGGATGTGATTGCTACATTCATGTAGTTGTAAAAAGGCATAACATTAAAAGTAATCCAAAGTATTCAGAATACGTTACTCATATTGAGTAACGTAACGGAATACGTTACAAAATACATTTTGGGGCATGTATTCTGTAATCTGTAACGGAATACGTTTTAAAAGTAACCCTCCCAACACTGGAGGCGGTGTGTGGAAACTAACGGTAACGGTAAAGGTACCCCGAGAGAGAGACTGTTGGCATTAGCGTGCTAAGCTAGCGCACAAATCAAAACACACCGTTGGCTATGTTGGGTGCTTGAAGTGCTTTGCTGCGCCCAGTGTGTGTGTGTGTGTGTGTGTGTGTGTGTGTGTGTGTGTGTGTGTGTGTGTGCGTAACGTTAAGTGATGTTCAAACCAAAACAAAGTTAGTCAGATGCTGGAAGGGCATTGCTGCGCCCTGTGTGTGTGTGTGTGTGTGTGTGTGTGTGTGTGTGTGTGTGTGTGCAAATCAAAACACCATTGGCTAAGTTTGTTAGTTTGTTAGATGCTAGGCCTAAATCTGACTGAGGCTCTCCTCTC
>JAODXP020003602.1:5000-17500 GCA_027497455.2 Sardinella longiceps
TAGCAGTTAGTCCATAGTGTCCTTGGCAACATCCTTGACTGGGCTTTATCCAGTGGTAGCCATGGCAATGAGGAAAGGGTATGTGTCAGGAGGTCTGATGGACGCACAAACACACACAAAGCGCAAACTCTCTCTCTCTCTCTCTCTCTCTCTCTCTCTCTCTCTCTCTCTCTCGTTTCTCTCTCTCATTGTTGTTGTTTAATATGTGATTGGCTGCAGGGTTCCAGGGCCTGTCTCTACATGACCAGGTACATCTTCTGGAAAGTTCTTGGCTAGAGATCCTGATGATTGGACTCATCTGGAGGTCTATCCACTGCCCAGGAAAGCTCATCTTTGCCCAGGACCTCATTCTGGATAGGTAAGGAGCTTACAGAACCTCATTCTGGATAAGTAAGGAGCTCACAGAACCTCATTCTGGATAGGTAAGGAACTCACAGAACCTCATTCTGGATAAGTAAGTAACTGACAGGACGTCATTCTGGATAGTTAAGGAACGTGCCACATCTTGTGCCCCCATGTTGAGGGTCTGTTGAGGGCCACCTTGGCATGGAGCAAACAGCATTCTGCTCCCTGAGATTGACATGTCCTCAGATTAAAATGGCCCATAGCCCTGAGTCCTGCTCCCTGAGATTGAAATGGCCCTGAATCCTACTCTCTGCATGTGAGATGACCCTTGGTGTCCTGAGTCCTAGCCCCTGAGATCGAATGCCTCAAAGTTCTCAATTGAGCCCAGAGATCGAAAAAGGCTTCCGAGTTCTGAGTCCTGACACCGAAATGCCTCTGACTCCTCAGTCCTGATATTGAAACGGTCCTGGGTGCCCTGGGTCTTGACTTCCTTGCTCTCAATTTGACAAAGTCATTGTGTAAATCCTGCTCCTAGCAACAGAGGTCAAAGCTCCAAAAATATACCAAAGTAATTATTATAAAGAAGCGCAGTAAGTTTCTAAAGAGTAGGTTGTTGGCAGCGACGAGTGACGAGGATGTTTTCTGAAAGGCCATGTCACGGGGTGGGAGCTCATTTAGTGCAGCAGGCTCCAGGGAGACTGCTATTTCAGGGCCACCTACAGCAAATTGGATCAAAGCCATCATAAGATGAGAGATGAGCAAAGAAGCGAAAAGGGGAGAATGGGATGGGAAGAGGAAATGAGATGAGGGGAGAGAGAATGGAAAATGTGAAAGGGAGGGATGTGTGTGTGTGTGTGTGTGTGTGTGTGTGTGTGTGTGTGTGTGTGTGTGTGTGTCTCTCTCTGTCTCTCTCTCTCTCTCTCTCTCTCTCTCTCTCTCTCACACACACACACACACACACACACACACACACACTTTCTCTCTCTCTCTCTCTTTGTGTGTGTGTGTGTGTGTGTGTGTGTGTGTGTGTGTGTGTGTGTGTGTGTGTGTGTGTGTGTGTGTGTGGTTGGGGAGGGTAGGTAATTCACAGGTGCAGACTGTACCCTGTTAGCAGAAAATAGCAGGAGGCAACCCTCAGTCACTTCACACAGATAGGAGGTAGGGAGAGAGATGGAGGGAGAGAGCAGGGAGGAGTGTGTCAAGGAAACTCTACAAATAAAATGACTACAGACTCAAAAACCTCAAAAAACTCCTAAATCTGTCATAATCAATCAAACTATGTATAAGTCAAACATATGTTTTTTAAAGTGTATTTCAATTATTTTTCTGTCAAGGCCTTTTTCCCACCTGTTCAGCAGCAAAAGTGCCTGTCAGCAGAGTTGCTCATCACTGTTCTTTGCTGCCCCCTATAGAAACGAAGGGCACTGTGTTGAAGGCATGGTGGAGATCTTTGACATGCTTCTTGCCACCGTGGCCCGCTTCCGAGTCCTGAAGCTCAGACCAGAGGAGTTTGTGTGTCTCAAAGCCATCATTCTTCTCAACTCAGGTATTTCAGCATGTAGGCTACTTCAGCAGCTGCTATAGACATCAGATATCAGGTGTTTTCAAACATATCTGTGTGTGTGTGTGTGTGTGTGTGTGTGTGTGTGTGTGTGTGTGTGTGTGTGTGTGTGTGTGTGTGTGTGTGCGCATCTCTTATTTACTACTTTATTGCAATTATCCATTTCCATGTATTACACATATTTCATTTGTTTAGCATAATACATTGCACATTTTTATATACTATAATAACAATAATAATATGCTCTCAGGTGCGTTCCCGTTCTCCTCAAGCTCAGCCCAGCCGCTTCAGGACAACTATAACGTGCAACGCATGCTCGACAACATCACCGACTCCCTGATCTACAGCATCGGCCAATCGGGAGCGGCAGTGCACCTGCAGTCTCGCCGGCAGGCCCAGCTCCTCCTCCTGCTGTCCCACATCAGACATATGAGGTGAGGAGGTCAAAGGGGGAGGAGTTATGGGGGTTAGGGGTTGGTTACACAAGCTGATGAGTGGTCCTAGATCTTACTACAGCACACATGATTGGCGGTGGTAGCACCACAGGGCGGTGGTTGCGCAGTGGTAAAGGAACCTGACTTGTGGGCTGATAGTCCGGAAGTTGTGGGTTTGAATCCTGGCTGCCATCGTTGTGCCCTTGAGCAAGGCACTTAACCCTAAATTGCTCTAGGGGAGCCAGGCCCTAATCTAGAGTCTAATTCTAGCTTTATGGACAGCATACATGACTCAGTTCAGCAGTCATGTCTGGAATGATCCATATTTAAGTAGCCTACAGAATTCATGACTGAGTCCAGTAGTCATGTCTGGAATGATCCATGTTTAGTATAGCACACATGATTGAGTCCAGTTGTGATTGAGTGAAACCCTAAGTGAACAGCTGATTTGTGTCGCCCATAGCAACAAAGGGATGGAGCACCTGTACAGCATGAAGTGCAAGAACAAGGTTCCTCTTTACGATCTGCTGCTGGAGATGCTGGATGCCCACCAACTCCACTCCCCAGGCAAGGTGGCACAGGACTGGGCACAGGAAGAGAGAGCGTCCCCCTTCACGCCCGACCTCCCCGTGACCACTGGGCCATACCGCTCCCCAAGCCCCACAATCCTGTAGGCTAACACTGAACTCACACAGCTCTCTAAGGACCACAATGAAACATTTGCTGTTTACGAAAATGTCTAATACTTACTACCAGGGGCGCCACTAGTGGGGGGAAAGTTAGGATGATTCTAAGAGCCTGGCACCGACGGACCCAGAGAAAATTTTAATATTAAAATCAATATTTGAGGGACCCCAAATTATTTTTTGTCATAGGCCCCAAAATTTCAGCGGCACCCCTGCTTACTACTGATCTCTGCAGAAAGCAGTGTGTAGTATGCTGTCCATGAAAAATACCACAGGAGTTGTATTGGGCTTTATTAACTTTCAGGCAGGTAGAGCACCTGCAGCCCATTAATTAATTAAATGAGGTACAGCAGCTCATTATGTGGTCATTAGGCCTCTTCTGCTTTTTTCATACCATAACACATACTAGGGTGTTGTGTATGCCAGTCAAGTAGAGCACATGCTCATCATTTAATTGGGACAGGCAGTACTGTACGTTCACACCAACAGCTACTAAAGCTACAAAATCGCTTTTGTAGCGCAAAAAAGCACCTGCTAAAATTGTCTCTGTTCACCCAAATCGCTCTATCGCTCATGATGTGCCTGTTGTCATTCCATTAACATCACAGCGTTTTGATTTTACAGCTGAAACGCGTCATAGCTAATTTGCATAAAGTTAACAGTTTTTTAGCTTTTTTTTTTTTGTCGGTCAAATCACCCAAAAGCTGGTAGCTTTTGTCGCGCAAATCGCTTTTGTCGCTCTTGCCCATAGAAAGTGAATGGCTTCCAGCGATTTTACAGCTTTAGTAGCTCTTGGTGTGAACGTACAGGTAGTGTGTGCTGCTCTGTGTACTGGGGCACATACAGCATGTAGCATAGCAGTATGCCATGTCAGAAACAACATCAACTGACTCATACTTCTCCCCGAGACCCACTGTCCTGTAGACAACCTGGAATGGCTGTCCTGTAGACACCCATTCCAAAGTCCCAATCCTGTAGACACCCTCACTGGCTCACACTGCTTCCCAAACCCCTCTGTCCTGTCGGGATACACTGGCTCAAAGTCCGAGTCCTCTACGTTCTCTCAATGGCTGTCAGTCCCTTACCCCCTATTTGGAGAAACTGAGATGGAAAAGAATGTGCACCTTTGTTAGGTGCTCTTTTTGAATTCATATGAGTATGGCACCCCTACATTTAATACACTGGAATCATTTTCATTCAGAGAAAAATCTCCAAATATGTTTTTTTTTTATTCCTCTTTTTAGTAAATGAGAGCGATAATGTTCATATTTGCTCAACACTTCAGTCATACACCCCATATACAGTACACACAAAGACACACGCACACGCCCCCTTTGTAAATGCAACGGTCACTACAGGATTCTGTTGGGTCACATATTTTTTTGTTCTCTGAGTTCTAAACTGCCTGTGCCTTTGTCCTGATCTGGCTTCTGATCTAGGTTTCTGTCTGGCAGTCTGTCTGGCTTGATTTGCCATCTCGCCTGATGTAGGTGAAGATGTGTGGATGAAGATGGAGCAGATTCTGTGTTTGTGTCAAAAAAAAAAAAAAAAAAAAAACATGATCTTGATTTTCAATGCAAAGAAAACTTTGTTTAATGTAAGCATTAGCAAACTGTACATACATAAATAATAAATCACATGATTCCATTGTTGCTTTTTTTTTAAAACAGGTTTATAAGTTCTAAATGATTGCAAACAAGCCCAACTCCAAACAGGGTCATCACTTCAAACCACAGGCCAAGTGCTTACTGCTAGTCAAACAAACAAACAAAAACCGTTAAAAAAAAAAGTGGTAAAAAAATAACTGCCTACATTTTAAATTCTTCATTTACAAATCACTTGAGCAGTACAAGTGAGTCTTTGTCTTAAATACTGAAAAAATAAAAAAATAATAAAATAGATTCAAATAAAATAACACAAAAATAAATAGCTTTCTCTTGGCCTGATGGGGGCGCTATAGTTCATGCAGGGACCCAGTGAAGGAGTGGGCAGAGCAGTGCAGGAGGGGCTAAGCAATCTCCCTCCTTTGGCCACACCTGTGGAGGGCTCTACGGCAAGCGGGAAGGGTCAAACTTGATTGGAGCAGCGATGCTGATTTAGCAAGAGTAAAATAGCAGCAGTAGCGTCCTGCAGTCAGGCACACAGTCAATCTCAACTCAGCTTTGGGTACTATAATGAAGATTAAACAACGCAATGTCCTCCGCCTTGCTCTCCACATGAAAGCCTCTAAAAACGCCAATAAATAAGATTCATTATCCATAGATAGACAGATTGATAGATAGATATATAGATGGAGAGATGGATGTCTTTTCCTTGGGTGGGCGGGGATTTACACTGGGGGGGCGGTCCTTGTGTGGGTGGGGTTTATATAGGGGGCGGTCCATTGGTGTAGCGCAGCATGGGGTGGAAAGAGCGGGCGAAGTTGTTGGCGTGGTGACAGCTGTAGTCCTGCTCCGTCATGGGGACCAGGCAGGCGAGCGCCAGGAGTAGCAGCAGCAGCAGCTGCAGAGGAAGAGCCGCCCGTAGCACCCGCAGGAAGAAGGACTGGCACCGGCGCCCTACAGCTCCCTCTGCTGCCACGGAGGAGGAGGAGCGTCTCTCAGAACGGGAAGAACCACAGCCAGAGCCTGCGGGCCATCTGCACACGTACACACACACACACACACACACACACACACACACAATTTTTAGTTGTGAAATCAGAGTTCCTGAGTTATTCTGCAGCATAACATTCACACAACACCTACACAAATTTAGAAATGTGTGTTACTGGCACAATAATTTGGCAGACTCTGCACCTATACAACACACACACACACACACACACACTCACAAACTGGGTATAGAGTGTGGGTATAATTCTAGCTTGGTCATGTTTGAGGGTTTGTGTTAAGCGGGCAGGGAAGGATCAGATTTCTATCTGAGTGTTTCATATCTGGTGTGAGCTGTACTGCAGGGTCAGCAGCACCTACAGTTTAATACACACACACACACACACACACTCACACATATACACACACACACAGACACATTTGTATGGCTATAGATGCTGTGTGACTGAATCTTTAGCGCTGCAATACTGCCACCTGCAGGCGAGGGGTGGGTCAAGCAGCAAATCAAATGAAGGCAGGGAGCAGAGGCGTTACATGATGCCTTGGGCACCATGTAAGAACAGAAGGTCAAAGGTTAGCATTTTTAGCGACTGAACGCTGGTGAGATGACAGAACTCATGCTGGTCAGACACTGGGTGATTTTCTGGGATACTCTCAGCCTCTAGCGTCCTTCAGTCATCAGCTTCTGACTGAAGGAAGGATGACTTAGTCAAAGGCTTAAGTGCAGTACCAATTCAAGCCACAGTGGGGAGCTATATCACTTTTGCACCACTCCAAGCTACTGTTGGGGAGCTATATTACTCTTGTACCAATCTCTGATCCCAGTGGTACCCTTAGCATGTCAGTAGAAGCCAGCAGAGTTCCGTAATCTTCCCAGCGTTGTAGCGCTGCGGGGTTGGGGGACGGGGGGAGGAGATGTACCTGCGTTGTGAGAGGCCAACTGGAGCTCCTGGTGGAGACGGGCTGTGTTTGCCCCGCGGCTGTGGTGGTATTGGGGGGAGGGGGGGAGGGAGGGGTAAGGGGTGAAAGGTAAACAAAAAAAGAATGTTTCAGTCTCAGCAAAGAAAAACAAAGCTTTAGATGACAGCAAAAAGGGAGGCAGAACTATTCCGCTCAGAATCAAGGTTCCGCTCAGACCCAAGCTTCTGTTCAGAATCAAAGGTTCCGCTCAGGCCCAACGTTCTGTTCAGAATCAGGTTCTGCTCTGAGAGCCTGAGGAACTGGTCAGTGAGTGGGCCGCAGGGAACATCTGGCTCCTCTAGACGGTTCTGAAGGGCGGAGACTTCCCCAGTCTGGGAGGGGCCAGAGTTTCCAAGCATTCCACCAACTCTTCATTGCCATGGGAACCAGTGAGGCCAGCAAATCTGTCATTCCTTAAGTGCAACGTGTCAAAATAAAAGCCAAACCTGTCATTCTACAAGTGCAACGTGTCAAAATAAAAGCTGGGCAACAATGAAGTTCATCTCAACATGACGGGAGCAAGCGGCTTTGGGATGGAGTTAAACAATCATCCACTGATCACCAGTTATCCATAAATCATCGATCACCTAATTATTCAATAATCATCTATCAATTATCCATGACCGATGACCAACCATCTACTGTATCAATAATTAACAATCAATTATCCATCATTCATCCACCAATCCTTTATCATCTATCAGTTATCCACCAATTACCTAACAATCTTTATCTATCACTTAGCAATTACCAATCATGCATCAATCAACTATCATTTCCCTATCATTTATCAATCATCTATCAATCCGAATGAATGGGTACCCCCCCATTCATTACCATTCACTTATCTATTGATCACCAATCACCCTCCATTCTCCACGTTCAATGTACTGTACTTATCTTTATTGATCATCTATCAGCTGCTGTAAGGGTGGGTTGAGGATTTGCTGCACAAATAGATAAAAGATAAAAGACAAAATCCAGCTTGTGCAAACCAGACCGGGGCCACACCAGGACTAGAGTAGAGTCCAGACTCTGTACTCTCTACTCTGATCTGATCTGATCTAACTCTGGAGATCAGACCAGGACCAGTATGATTATGGGCTGCATTACCGTTCTGAGACGGCTGGGGGCGCTGTCTGATGATGCGTCAGGCTCATCCACCACAGGCCAGGAAGCAACACTCTGCAGAGAGAGAGAGAGGAGTCAGTCAGTACACACACACACACACACACACACACACACACACACACACACACACACACACACACACACACACACTACTAACTATAACATGTACACATACACATACACACACCAATTATTATACAGTACACTTAAAGGCATTCCGGACAAGGCAACAATTTTAACCTCACAAGTTCCCCCTATAGTAACAAAAACTGGATTTGTTTACAAATGATGATCATTTTGTAGCATTACGTGTGTGTGTGTGTGTGTGTGTGTGTGTGTGTGTGTGTGTGTGTGTGTGTGTGTGTGTGTGTGCGCGCGCTTCACCTGCTGTGCTGTGGCCGCCTCTATCTCGGCATCCAGGTGCTGGAGGTCAGAGGTCACGGCCCTGATGAGGGTCCGCAGGCGGTTGCTGATGACGTGCACACGCTCACGGGCCTCCACACACTCCCCGCCCTCCACTGACGCCTCCACCAGCAGCTGCTGGGACAACTCCTGCAAAGACACCACACGCTGTTCTGAAGCCTGCAGCTCCAACAGCACCTCCTGCAAAGAAACACACACACACACACACACACACACACACACACACACACACACACACACACACATTAATAATACACATCATAAACACACTCTTGTAAACATCCCACATGCTGATCCAATGCCTGAAATTCCAATCCCTGCAGTAGTACACATGTGTGTGCACACACACACACACACACACACACACACACACACACACACACACACAGACATCAGTAACACATTCACATAATTGTGTGTAACAAAAGTTATTATGGTGTGTGTGGCATTTGTTGAGGTTGAATTCTGTGGCAGTGGGGATGAGTGTGTGTGTGTGTGTACTAACTGTCAGTGTGTGGTGATGTCTTCGAAGTGTGTGGATGTCCAGTCCTGTGGCGATGGGGATGATCTGGTTCCTCCGGCGGTCGATGTTCTCCAACCAAAGCAGCAGACCATGACTCAGCTCATAGAACTCCTACGGGACACACACACACACAGTGTGTAAATCCATCCGACAGACCCCTGACTTAATATCTGGATTATAGATTTGAGATGTGACAATAGAATTGATTGTGTGTGTACCTGTCATTATGGCCTCCTGTAGAGCACTCCTGCAGTGTGTGTAGGTGTATACGTGTGTATTAGTGTGAGAGTGTGTGTGTGCATGTGTGTGTGTTTATTAGTATTAGTGTGTGTGTGTGTGTGTGTGTGTGTGTGTGTGTGTGTGTGTGTGTGTGTGTGTGTGTGTGTGTGTGAGTGTGTGCGTACCTGGCACTGCATAAGGGCTTCCTGTAGAGCACCTCTATAGTCCTCCAATGAGGATCTAAGCCCCTCCCAGCGCCGGTTCACATCAGCCAGTCTTGTTTGCAGCTCCCGTCCCTCTGGGCTTGCTGATTGGACAAGTTCAACGCTGCTCAGGTTGATGGACAGGACCTTGGACTTATGGGCATCCACTGCCCTCTGCAGCTCCTTTGAGAGGGAAAGGGATGAGAGAGGTTAGGAAAGGCTGGAGCAAACACCTCTAGCTGTATGTACTGTATGTGTGTGTGTGTGTGTGTGTGTGTGTGTGTGAGTCGGTGTGTCTCAGTGTGTGTGTGTTTGGTTCAGAGTATGTGTGCCGGTATGTGTTTGTCTGAGTGTGTTTGGTTCAGAGTGTCTGTATGTGTGTTTGGTTGAGTGTGTATATGTTTTAGTTTATATGTTTTGTATATTTGTGTGTGATTGTGAGTGAGCGAGAGACCTCTTGCTGTTCATGCTTAATTCATACTGCCTCTGCCTAGGGTTAGTGCTTTGACAGTGTTAGGATAAAAGCCGCCTGCTGTGAGTGTGTGTGTGTGTGTGTGTGTGTGTGTGTGTGTGTGTGTGTGTGTGTGTGTGTGTGTGTTGAATGTCCAAGATAAATATAGCCCTGATGACTAGCCCTGATGACTCTGGGCAGGGGGCTATATGGGTTACTAGTGTGTGTGTGTGTGTGTGTGTGTGTGTGTGTCTATTGCTGTGCAGTACAGTAAAACTGTCCTGGTGAGATTCTGAGTGTCTATGCAGGTCAGTAGTGTGTGTGTGGGGGAGGGTATATTTATAGAGGATCGCTGTCAACTCTGGTGACACGTGAGGACAAGGCACATGGGGACTAAAAAGTCAGAGAAGCTTCACACCACGTACACACACACACACACACACACACACACACACACACACACACACACACACACACACACACACACACACACACACACACACACACACACACTCACTGACCTTGAGCCTCTTGATTCGCTGCTCAATGGTGTGAATGTCCGTGCTGAAGTCTAGCCCTCTCAGATCCTTGAGCTCCGCCTCTGCCTCAACAAGCCACGCCTCCATGGCCTCCAGGTCAGAGGTCAACTGTTGCCATGGCTGCAAGTTGGATTGGGCCTGAAGCAGCTCCCATCTCTCGATCACTCCTGTTACAAACACGTTACAACCGTCACCCCTGTGCTATGTCCTGTCTGTGTTAGCCTATGCTGTGTGTGTATTGTGTATGTTGTGTGCTCTGTGAACTAGATTGGCCGACAATAGGTGTAAACTATAAAAGGTAACTGTAAAAGATAAAGGTAACTGTATAAGTTACCTTTATCTTGATGTAGACTGACCTCTAAGTGCTAGTTATGGACTAACGTTGTTGTAGACTAGCGTGTTGTCGACTAGCGCGTTGTAGACTGACATGCTCCAGTTGTAGAATAGCGTAGTGTTGACTGACCTGTGCTATAAATGTAGACTAGCCTGTTGTTGACATACTGTAAGTACTCTATTTGTAGACTAGTGTTTTGCAGACAGACCAATGCTCTTATTGTAGAATGGCTAGCCTGTTGTTGACTGGTATGCTCTAGCCTACTTGCAGGATTTGTAAATATAGACATACCAATGCTATTGCCGTAGACTAGCGTGTTAGCAGCTGGCTTACTCTAGCTGTGCAGACCAGCTTGTTGTTGACTGACGTGCTCTAGTTGAAGACTAGTGGTTTTGCTTACCTGTGCTCTGTGTCTCCGTGCTGTCGGGGTTTGTGAATCCAGAGAGGTCTTCCTGGTCCTCCTCTAACTCTTCTTCCACCTTCTTCACGGCATTTATGTTGCCACGGCAATCTCCCATCAGCCTCATCTGCATAAGCAAAATAAAAGCAGCCATCAGCCTCATCAACCTTACTGTAGGTCAACAATTGTATCAATGTATCAATTGTGTCGAAACATAGTATACTGCGCCCCCTATCTTGTGCCTTAGGTTCTATTACAGCTTACTAGAAAGATCTTGCACCCCTTTGTAATACAGTATTTGTCATTACTCACATAGCCCATGTAGGGACTATCCATTTCAGGAGTGGAGGAGTCCTGGCGTCCCACAGCGCCCTCTGTGTGCTGGAGGTGATATTGCTCCGCGTCCAGGCTCCTGTCCAGCTGCCGCCCATGATGGGAGTCTACCTGACTAGGCTCCACTGTGGGATAGGATGGTGAGAGACACAATAAGTACTCACAGATGTTAGCATCTACAGTATGTTAGTACAGAGATCCTGCAAGGGCTAGTATACTACCTCAGAGATCCTAGCATTAGGAATGTGCATTTCTGGCAAAATAAATATCCCATAATCAGTGAGAATTATTCAAATATTATTTGAAAATTGACTCCACCTCTCTATTAAATGATTTTAACCAACTGATTTCAATCATGAAACCAAATGTTCATAGTCTCACATTTTTGTTTCAGAAAAAATGAGCATTTCCACGTTTCTGTTGACACATGAGCTCAATCTATTAAAATAGTCCAGCTGCTGAACAGAAAACGCACAGTTCCACAGACGTTGCAGGAACAATGAGGTAGTCTATTAGCTTGCTAGGTTAGCATACTAGCACTGTTTAGTGGTGACTTTTTGTTCTAGAAAGACACAGTCAACATGCCATCCCTACGGGGAGAGGATGGGCAGGAGTTATAGATACATAGATAGCATACACCAGTGGATGATGACTGGGGTTATGGTTACACACAGACAGCATGCACAAGTAGATGATGACTGGTAAATCCTCCATCACAGGACATGTGTCTTCAGGTATGCATGCAGGGGTTCTTAAACAGGTGTACAGGTATGCAGGCCAGGGGATCGTAAGCAGGTGTCAAGGTACTGTATTTGTGCAGGTGTGATTCCTTAATAGGTGTCCAGGTATGACTGCAGGGAGATACTAAACATGTCTTCAGGTACGCATGCAAGGGGATACTAAACAGGTGTCCAGGTATGCGTGCAGGGGGATCCTAAACAGGTACGCATGCAGGTGTGATCCTAAATTGATCTTCAGGTACTGTACGCATTCATGTGTGAAACTCTTCTCCTCACACGGACAGATGCCTCAACATGCTGCATGCATGGGTGTGTACTGTATGTATATATATGTGTGTGTGTGTGTGTGTGTGTGTGTGTGTGTCTGTGTGCGCCTACCAGAGGAGGACCTGAGAGTGTCCTCAGTTAGTCTAATGTAGACCTCAGGGCTCTCTGCTATCACCACATCTGCAGGAAGAAACAGGTCATACACACACACACACACACACACACACACACACACACACACACACACACACACTGGAGTGTCAATATACTGGTTAGGCAGAATCTAAAACTCAATGATTCCCTTGTGATGCTAAAGTGCCCTGGACCACGAAAACAGCG
>JAODXP020003602.1:27500-30000 GCA_027497455.2 Sardinella longiceps
TCAGCGTCATGACTGAGAGGGAAGTGGATTTGGATGCCTAAACTGTATCTAGGGTTAGGGTTCATTAGCAAAAATCTCAGATATGGGGCTCAGTGTTGTCACTGAGATAGGATGTAGGTAAGGAGTTTCTTATGGCTCAGCTATGGAACCCTTCTGCATTTCTGCACTTCATTCCACCTTCTGATTAAAGCCTAGTCTGATACACTGGCCTCTTTCTGGAGTCAAGAATCTCACAATCTCACACCTGCCCACCTGCAGTCCCCAATACTACCTGTCCACCTGTAGTCCCCAATGCTACTTTCCCACCATAATGGCTCTGGTATACTCCCGCGCACATAGCCCGCGCACCAAGCGTGTGACGAGATTTGCGTCATCTTTGCGACCCACGCATGCATGCGCGTACCTCCTTCACTTTACAACCACGCGCGCACCACACACTCACTCCCGCGAGTCGGTAAAACTGTTTACTAATATTAATTCTTGGAGTGAGCTGGATGTGTCCCAAGAGTTTCTGGTGAGTGTGTTTGTTTGTTATGGATGCTAACAGAACGAGAATAGCTTGCTAGTGAGGGTTGAAGTTCAGAAACTGAACTGTGTCGCTACCATCGGCCGCAGGACCCCGACGTGCATCTAAACAGCTGGGGGAAAAAGTATACCTGATCGCTGCGGTGCACACTGTGTGCAAAATGCCCGCGAGTATAGTCTCCTTAAGTCACCATTTCTACATGCAGTCCTCAATACTACCTGCCCACCTTATGCAAATGTGCCCACCTGTGGGTCTCCCCACACACATCATTAGGCCCATGTTACTGGCAGACCCCATGCATCACTAGTATAGTGGGCATATTCACAGACAGTTAATATAATACTTACACACACACACACACACACACACACACACACACACACACACACACATAGTTCTTATTAAGGCTCACCAACTCTAAAATTCAAGACCAGACCACAAACCTCAAAGGCTAGAAATAGACATCATCCACACACATGCAGACACACACACACACACACACACACACACACACACACACACACACACACACACACACGTGGATCAGCTGTTAGGATTTCAGTGTAACTACTATGTCATCAAACAGCCAGACAACATGCACATACCTTATACACAAATAAATAAAGAGAAAGGGGAGAAAGAGAAAGGAGAAAGAGAGAGAAAGAGAGTGAGGCAGAGAGAGATAGAGATAAAGGATAAAGAGAAAGAGAGAGAGAGAGAGAGAGAGAGAGAGAGAGAGAGAGAGAGAGAGAGAGAGAGGTAGCTAGTGGCTCCTGTCCTACCCCAGGCTAATCAGAGCTGGAGAGAGAAATGCTGGATCATCATTGCCCTCAGAATGCAGCCCAGCCTTCATGCCATCCGAGAGTAAAGAGGAAGGGAGAGAGAGAGAGAGAGAGATGGAAGAGAGAGAGAGGGGGAGGGGGAGCTATCTTCCCTCCTCTCCTCTGCTCTCCTCTCTGCTCTGTTATTCTCTGCTGTCCTGCCGACTGCTGGGTTAGGCTGAGCGGACTGCGTCAAGCACTCCTCCTCTTCTCTCACTCTCCCTCCCTCTCTCTGACTCCATCCCTTCCTCCCTCCCTCCCTCCCTCACTCACTTCCTCCCACCTTTCCTTTCCACTCACTCTTCTCTGCTCTAGCCTCGCTCTCTCTACGCTGTTCCTTTTCCATCTCTCATTCTCTCCCTCTCTCTCTTTCTCCATCCATCTATCCCTCCTCTTCAGGCTCAACCCCATCTCCCCTGGTACCAATGCTCTCTTCCTTTTCGCTCCTCCACCATCTCTCTCTCTCTCTCTCTCTCTCTCTCTCTCTCTCTCTAATAAAATTGTCTTGTACTTTCTTCCTGTTGGTTTCCTTTGTTGACATTGCTGCCCTTAATCTATACATTAACCTACCAGATACATTTACACAGTCACCTGCAAAGTCACCTATTTGCTTACCCTATACAAACATACAAACCCTATACAAACATCTACACATTCAACTGCCATTAGCTTGTCCCTGAGTAGGAAGTTTATCTCTGAGATACTGACCTTGAAAAGGCTGTTTGACGGTGAGCAGGGTATTTCGCTATGAGAGGCTGACCCAGAGTGGGCCGTTTAACTCTGAGACGATGGCTTTGAGCAGGGCATTTGACTCTGAGGTGCTGACCTTAAGAAGGACATTAAGTTGACTTTGAGTAGGATATTTAGTTCTGAGGTGCTGGCCTTGAGTAGGGCATTCAGCTCACAGATGTTGTGCTTGAGCAGGTCGCATGACCTTGACTGGGTCATTCAACTCAAAGATGTTGACCTTTAAACAGGGAATTTAACTCTGAGATGCTTACTTTGAGCAGGGGGTTTGACCTTGAACTGGGAATTTAGCACTGAGATGCTTACTTTGAGCAGGGGGTTTGACCTTGAGCAAGACGAGTAGCTCTGTGGTGCTGACCTTGAACGCAGCTTTTAACCCTGAGATGTTTACCTTGAACTGAGCGTT
>JAODXP020003603.1:0-33998 GCA_027497455.2 Sardinella longiceps
TACTGTACAGTATCAAATCAAATACAGCTGTCAACTGAACTAATCTTTTTTTCAGGACAACAAAATACACAATATGCCTGAGCAGCAGAGTACAAACTATGTGAACATCTCACATCACTAAACAGTGTAAAACTCAAGTGCTATTTCTATAACATAGAGGTAGATGCACAGCACGTCCAGATCTGGTTTTCTGTTCCTGAGGTGTGTGCTCCTTAGTGGTAAGAATGTCTGTAAATGGTTCTAAGGTACCATCTGGAGCAGGCCTGGGCAAACTAAGCCCGGGGGCCACACGCGGCCCGCTGAGCTATTTAATCCGGCCCGCGGAGCCTTCCCAAAGTAGAAAAAATGATCTTTTAGCCAGGGAGACTTAGATTATATGCCTAAATTATCAAATTTGTTGTAGTCATGAAATACAAATCCCCCCTTTTAACCCTGCATGTTACCGGCATCAACCGGTTGACGGTTAACACCCAGCCCATTAATGAAAATCTACACGCCAATAGTGGCCCTTCGACCAAAATAATTGCCCACCCCTGATCTGGAGTGACTTGTCAGTGAGTCTGGAGTACAGTCTGGAGATGTAGAGTGACTTGCCACTGGATCTGGGGCACAGTCTGAGGAGGTAGAGTGACTTGCCACTGGATCTGGGGCACAGTCTGAGGAGGTAGAGTGACTTGCCACTGGATCACAAGCCTGTGGGGCCCGGTAGACATAGGGCCTTGAGGCTGAAAGTGCTGTGAACTGTGGTGTAACCACTTGATGGGGCCTGGCTTGGTTGTTCTCAGGAGTGGTGGTAGCCAAATCATGTGGCCATGGAGAGCGGTAGGGTTTCAGGCGATTATAGTGAACCACTGTAATACCCACAAACGTAATAACTTCCCACAAACGTAATAAACCACAAACGTAATAAAATTTGCACTTTTAAAATGTATCAATCCTGCAAAGGTAATAATTTCCCATACATGTAATAACAGTTGCCTACTGTTATTGCCTACAAAAAAATCACACAAGCGTAATAATTATTACCTTTGTAGGAAATTATTACATTGGTGAGAACACTGAAAAAACGTATTACATTACCCCCCACAAACGTAATAAATCACAGATTTGGTGAAAATTGTTACTAGTCAGCCTGCCATTCGCAGCTAAACTGCTTAGATAAACTTTTGATGGCATTTTTTGTTAAAAGTTGGCAACCATGCTAGAAGTTATCAGCATGGACTAAGGTTTCAGAATCACCCGGTTGCCAACATGGAACTTGACCTTTAGGGTCAAATTTGAAGGTCAAAAGGTCAAAAACAGTGTATTTTGTGGTGGTTCTTTTTGGGGGACTTTATGGAATTCTTTCCCCAATGTTGGCAACCATGCTAGCAGTTATCAGTAAGGTCTGATCCGGAATGTCATGGTTGCTAAAATAATACTTCAAATTTAAGGTTAAATTTGAAGGCAAAATTAATAAATATTATATCAATAAAATATGTGCTTCGTCCGATTTTGGGGGGTCTATCTATGTGCTTTTTTTAAGTTGGAAACTCTGCTAGAAGTCATCAGTGGGGTCTGAAGTTCAAGACTTCAGTGTATCACATTTGAAAATAAATTATAAAAAGATGCTGGTATCTTCTGATTTGTATTTTTGTGAGGGTGTTGGATAAATTTTTATATCCTGATAATTATGGAGACGGTTCCAAAACTGATCATGGTAAAAGAACATTTAATACAGTGTGCACACCGGGAGTAACAGTCTGAGCTCCTTGCTCATACTGCCTCCCAGATCCACAGCTCACACAAACTTTTAAAGTCACACTCAACCAGCCCCCCAGACCCAGACCATTTGTATGTAAAACACTTTGCAAATCATGTTGATTGATCAAACACAGCTGTCCTCAGAACAACTAAAAGACTAACAAAAGGTGTCTGACCAAAGCATGGCCTTACAGTGGAAAATTACAATGGGGAACTTGAAACCTTGATTAAATTACAATAAGGGAAACTTGAAACTTTGATTTTTCATACAACAAGGATGTATTGTCATGGCATTCTTTTTGAAAGCCGGCAACCATGTTATTATGTAATATTAGCTCAAGACTTTATAGTGGGATGCTTGATTTAGCTAATTATGGAGCGACTCTGGCTAGTCAACCGAGGTGTTACGCACCCTGGCTCGTAGGGGTAGCGAACATGAACAGGAGTCGAGGCAGGAATGCAATAATCAAAAATAGTTTATTTAAACAAGTAAAAAGTCCAAAAGTCTAGGGGTCGAATGTGGAAATGATGGGGGGTGCCAGCAGGGAGATCAGAATGTGTGGTTGAGGAATGATTGAAATGTTTGCATGCGTGTACGTCAGTAATGGGCTGTGTGTGTGCGAGAGAACTAGTGTGTGCGTGTAAGCATGTCGGGGAGCAAGGGAGTGTGAGACGGCTAGAGTGAGTGGGCGTGGCCGAGTGTCTGTAGGGGAACTGGCGTCTGAGTTTTTTGTAGAGGAGTAGCACCAGGTGAATGGGAAAATGGGGAGCAGGTGAAGGAGATGACTGTGATGGCAATTAACACTCCCGCCAGCAAGGACCCGCGGTTGTCCAGGACAGCAGAGAAGTAGAGGGCCGTGACACTTGCCTATTCTGAAATGTGTCATTTGAACTGGTTTTTGCCAAGATACATCATACAGTAACTCATTAACATAAAATGAACTTAAACTGACTTTTAAATTTCATTCTGGTCACCCAATTCTCTTTATTCTTTTGTTCTATGTGAAGCACATTAAGCTGCCTGTATGAAATGTGCTACATACAGTACAGACCAAAAGTTTGGACACACTTTCCCATTAAATTATTTACTTTATTTTCATGACTGTTGCCTTCAGTGACAATCTGCAAAATAAACAAACTTATGAATGAACACGTGGCATTGTGTACTTAATAAAAAAAAGTGTGAGATAACTGAAAACATGTTTTATATTCTTGTTTCATCGAAGTAGGCCTATCCTTTTTTTGTTTTGATAACTGCTTTGTCCTGTTTTTATTTTTGGGATGAGCTTCAAGAGGTAGTCACCTGAAATGGTTTCCCAACTGTCTTGAAGAGTTATTCATTCCCAGAGATGCTAAGAACTTGGTTCTTTTGCCTTCACTCTGCGGTCCAGCTCACCCCAAACCATCTTGATCGGGTTCAGGTCCAAAAGTTTGTCATAATCTCACACTTTTTTTGTTAAGCACATAATTTCATATGTTGTGGAAATTGCAGTGCGAAGAGACAAGAGACAATTTCTACTTTTGAACATGCAATGGCGTGTCGTCTATTTATTCATCCATTAAAACCGTTAATTCAAACATGGCGCTGAACATACCATAACAACGCTGCGTATCCCATAATAAACAAATATAGAATCCTTCCTTAAAGGGACAGCGTTGCAGTAACGATAACACAATGTGGATTGCATAATAGAACAAACCTACCAGCAGTGTGCAGAAGCAGGATAGGGAAATATATCAATAAACTAGGTATGGTGAATTATAACCATATAGTGTCCACTACATACGTCCCCCCAGAATTCACCATAACAGTCAAAGAACAGAATAACTCTTAGGATTATCGACGAGGGGGTCGAATTTCCCTGCCACAACGGCTCCGTCTGACTGGGCCGTGAGAAGAGACGCCTGCATCAGAGGGCCTGTCGCGAGGGCGAGAGGTGGGCGGTGAGGCCTTTGGCGCCTCAGAAGAAACCTTTGGCACCGAAGGTGGCCGCCCTCGTGGCGGAGGGCGAGCAAGTTGGACAGGACGGTCCACATCAAGGTGGGCCGGTTTGAGGCGGTCAACTGAAACGCGCTCCGCCTTACCCCCAATGTCTATGATGAAATGCTTGTCACCCGCCTCCAGGACGCGAAACGGGCCATCGTAGGGAGGTTGCAATGGCCCACGGTGTGCGTCGTGACGAATGAAGACATACTCTGCAGACGGCAGGTGTGGGGGAGTGTAAGAATGTGGGAGGCAGTGCTGTGAAGTGGGGACTGGAGCAAAAAGCTTAGCCTTTTCATGGAACACGGCCCGCTGGTGAGCAGCAGACCAGGGAGAAGAGGCATCTGGAACAAAACCCCCTGGGACCCGCAGCGTCTGGCCATACACCATCTCCGCCGACGAGCACTGGAGGTCATCTTTGGGGGCAGTCCTGAGGCCCAGCATGACCCACGGAAGCCTGTCAACCCAGCCACTGTCCTTGAGACTGGCACGGAGCGAAGCCTTCATAGAACGATGGAATCGCTCACAAAGTCCGTTCGCCTGAGGATGGTATGCGGTGGTGCGGTGCAGCTTCACGCCCAGGCTGTCTGCGATGGCGTTCCACAGCTCTGAGGTGAACTGCGAACCACGGTCGGAAGACAGGTCAGACGGAGTGCCAAAACGGGCGATCCAAGTTCCAATGAACGCCCTGGCCATCTCCGGGGTAGCTGATGATGTCAGGGGAACAGCCTCGGGCCATCGCGTAGTCCTGTCCACCATGGTGAGAAGGTAGGTGAAACCGTGGGAGGAGGGCAGGGGGCCTACAAAGTCCACATTGACATGGTCGAACCTCCGTTCCGGCACAGGGAAGTGTGCCAGGGGCGCTTTGGTGTGGCGGTGGATTTTAGCGCGTTGACAGTCCACACAGGAATCCGCCCAATCACGGACGTCTTTCTTCAGTCCCCGCCATACAAATTTGGCTGCCACCAGTCGTTGGGATGGTTTCCTACCTGGGTGGGAGAGGCCGTGGACAGCGTCGAAAACAGGACGCCTCCATGACGTGGGAACCAGAGGCCGTGGCTCTCCTGTGGAGATGTCGCAGAGGAGTGTAATGCTGCCCTCACCAAAAGGGACCTCCGACAGCTTCAGTCCTGAAGAGGCAGTTCGTAATGCCTGGACGTCCGGGTCAGTGGCCTGGTCGGCAGCCATGCGAGCATAGTCAAGCCCCAGATGGACGGCACCGGCGACAGCACGCGAGAGGCAATCCGCAACCACGTTGCTCTTACCGGCCACATGCTGTAAGTCTGTGGTGAACTCAGAGATGTAAGAGAGCTGTCGCTGTTGACGAGCGGACCACGACTCCGACACCTTAGCCATGGCAAAAGTCAGCGGTTTGTGGTCGACGAATGCTGTAAACTGTCGGCCCAGTCCACCAGGCGTTTAGGTGCTTTCCCCCTTTCAGGGCTTCGTGCAGGGGGCGCATAACTGCAGCAGCTTGGGGAATGAACCGGTGGTAAAAGTTTACCATACCCAGAAACTCTTGCAGGGACTTCACAGTGGTTGGCCGTGGGAAATTCGAAATTGCATCCACCTTAGATGGGAGTGGCGATGCCCCCTCTTTGCAGACTCGATGCCCTAGAAAGTCAATGGTGTGCAACCCAAACTGGCACTTTGCAGGATTGATGATGAGGCCATGCAAGCTGAGACGTTCAAAAAGCACTCGCAGATGGGACACATGCTCAGTTCTAGAGGCGCTGGCCACCAAGATGTCATCGAGGAACACAAAAAGGAAAGGTAGGTCACGCAACACTGAGTCCATGAGGCGTTGAAAGGACTGGGCAGCGTTCTTAAGGCCAAATGGCATCCTCAAGAACTCAAACAGGCCGAAAGGTGTTAACACAGCTGTTTTGGGAACATCCAGGGGGTGGACAGGCACCTAGTGGTATCCGCGGACCAGGTCCACTTTTGAAAAAATCACCTTACCCGCCAGGTGAGCAGAAAAATCCTGGATGTGTGGTACCGGGTAGCGGTCTGGTGTTGTAGCATCATTGAGCCGTCTGTAATAGAGATTGCCAAGATACGTCATCAAATAGGTGGCAACCATGGCAACGCCATCGGCAGCGCCATCTTGCCCTCTACTGGCGCGAGCAAGTCATTGCAGATAACGTAACGGTTAGTGAATTTAATATTATTAATTCTTACATACTTACTATGACAACATGTACAGAGCTAGTGAGCACACCAACGTACCCTACAAATTAAAGTTAAATAGTACGGCAAGGACGAGGTATGAGGAAAAGATTAAATTGATTGGAGGACTAGATCCATATGAGCATAAAGACTGGCTGTCAGATGATTCAAAACTACCAAATTTTGAACATGCCTTTATTTATAATTATATGGTGCTCCGCGTCAGTGCCTACACAAACGATGTGTTTACAAACATGAAGTCTATCCAACAAGGCCAAACTTTTTTTACGGATGGGTATGTCCACGACCTGGAGATTGTTCAAGTGGGACAGAGGACCGTTGTCCGAGCAAAGGTATGTAACTTCGCTTCGCTGTGTTTTATTCAAACGTTTCGGAGCGAGTTGGTGTATAGTCATCCTGGTCCTCATCCCCTTATTTGTAATATATTATCTACTGCGACTGTATGCTAGAAGAACTTAACCTGTACAGGTCTGTGGCTAGAAGTAGGTATCCCGGATATGGCAACAACACGTTGTATCTGCTGCCCGACTCCACCCTCTTGGTTTTGTGTCCCCTAGATCAGAGGTCTTCAACAGGGGGGTTGGGACCCCTAGGGTCGCCAAATCTTTTGATTTCACTTTAAAATAATATGATTTAATATTTTAATATTTTTGAAAACTTAAAAAAAAAAAACATTTCTCCAATCAGTTTCTCCCTTGTACCTCCACCCTCTTTGATGTATACATATTTTAATATTTGTAAAAACATTTTTTAAAAACATTTCTCCCCAATCAGTTTCTCCCTTTTACCTCCACCCTCTTTGATGTATTAAAATGCACATTAAATCGTAGCCTAATTGTAACAGAGCCTACTGGCCTCATGTAGCTCAATGTGTATTTCTCTGTTTCAATTGTCCTAGGTGAATCACTCGATGCGCCTCAGCCAGAAGCCCCTACAGCCATGGGTGATCCTGGTGGCATCTGGGGAGGTGGAGAGTGCGCACTGTACGTGCATGGCTGGTGTGGCAGAGAAGTGCTCACATGTGTCGGCTCTACTCTTTAAAATTGATGCCACAGTTCGGATGCGGGGATTTGTTACACCGACGGATGTGGGTGCGTATTGGGTGATACCCCCCAATGTCACTAAAGTGCAGGGAGTGCCAGGTCATGCCATTGACTTTACCACTAGCTCAGCCCGTAAAAAAAGGCTTGAAAAGTCCCTGAGTGGAGACAGCACCACACCCCCTGCCCCGCACTCGCTCAGGCCGTCCACCACTCCGTCTCAAAACATTTGAGGACATAACACCTTTTTTAGCTGCAGTGCATCAGAACAAGGGTGTGATGTGTTCTGTGATAAAAGAGTACGCCCCCCAGTATGCTGACCCTGTATCACCCTGCATTCTGCCCAAGTCACTGCTGAGTCTGCGCAACACAGAGATGGATGGGTGTGATTTGCCAGGCTTGATTCAACATTGCAAGGGCCTCAAACATCTTGTCTCAGTGACAGAGGCAGAAGCAAGTTCACTAGAGAAGAGCACAAGGCAGCAATCGAAATCTGACCTCTGGTACAGGGCAAGGGCAGGGAGAATAACCGCCTCTAATATCCACAGAGTTGTGGCGACATCCATAACCTCACCAGCAAAGTCAACAGTGAAGAGCATCTGCTACCCACAGAAGAACAGGCAGGGGGAAAATGTTCCAGAGGCCATTAAGTGGGGGAGAGAACAGGAGGCCACAGCAAGGGTGTCATACATCAGGCATACAGAGCTGCGCCACAGGGACATGACCTCACAAGACAGTGGTTTTGTCATCAACCCGTCATTCCCTGAGCTGGGTGCGACACCAGATGCAGTGGTGAACTGTACATGTTGTGGGGATGGGTGTGTAGAAATCAAGTGTCCCTACAAACACAGAGACAACACCATTCTGCAGGCATGCGCAGACACAGACTTCTGTCTGCAGTTGAAAGAGGGAAATCTGGAGCTGAAGAACCACCACCCATACTACAAACAGATCCAAACACAGATGTTTGTCACTGGGGCCAAATTCTGTGACTTTGTTGTCTGGACGATGAAGAGTTTTGCGATCGTGCGTGTGACACCTGACGCAGAGCTGTGGGAAGGCACTCTTCTGCCAGCTGCGCAACAATTTTTCTACAATGTTGCGTTGCCAGAGCTTGTGGCCGGTCATTTCACACAGCAGCCATCCACAAATAAAAAAAGAGATAAAAAAAAGCCTCCCTCCAGCCCGTACCACATGCCACCTACTCATGAAAAGGCACATGATGCTCT
Organism: Sardinella longiceps; assembly: GCA_027497455.2. Classification (NCBI taxonomy): domain Eukaryota; kingdom Metazoa; phylum Chordata; class Actinopteri; order Clupeiformes; family Clupeidae; genus Sardinella; species Sardinella longiceps. Next base: position 8,187 of record JAODXP020003603.1, read on the forward strand.
GTTGTGTACATTGTATAATATTGATATTACATACACACACACACACACACACACACACGGGTTGTATATATAGTTGTCTATTTTTATAAATAGGTTTTATTCATAAAGATTTTATAAAGGGTTTTTATAAATAAGTTTTACATATATATTTAAACTATTTATATATATTTATTTACATTTTTACATATAGATTATATATATATATATATATATATATATATATATATATATATATATATATATATATATATATATATATATATCAAGTCAAGTCAAGTCAAGTCATTTTTATTTCTATAGCACATTTAAAACAACAGAGTTGGTGCCAAAGTGCTTCACAACACACACACACACACACACACAAAAAGAAGGTTTCCAAGTGCAGAAGATATTGAAAATAATGGGGTAACCAATACATACGATACCTTAAAACACAAGCAAGAATAAAGGATGGCATAAATAAGATAAAATAAATAAATAAATAAAATAATAAGTTAGCACTAAGGTGGATGGACTTGACGTAATTACAAGAAAAAAATAAAATAAAAAGCTAAAATCAAAACCTCAAATAAAAGCAAGAGAAAAAAGGTGCATCTTTAAGTTTGATTTAAAACAGTCAATAGTGGGAGAGGATCTGATAAAAGCAGGTAGACTGTTCCATAGTTTAGGGGCCGCAACAGAAAAAGCTCTGTCACCTTTGGTTTTTTGTCTGGTGCGAGGAACAGAGAGTGACAGTTGTGAGGTGGATCTGAGGGACCTGGGAGCAGAGTATGGTATGAGGAGTTCTGTGATGTACTGAGGGGCCTGACCATTAAGAGCTTTAAAAACAAATAACAAAACCTTAAAATCAATTCTGTACTTCACAGGTAACCAATGCAATTTAGCAAGAACAGGGGTGATGTGTTGCCTTTTCTTTGTGCCAGTTAAAAGCCTGGCTGCCGCATTTTGCACCAACTGTAAGCGTGTGAGGGTGGATATATATATATTTATACATTTCATGTTCGCTTTTCATTCTGTAACTCTATGAAATTAATACCTAAATGAAACACAGACTACTGAAGTTAACCTGTCTTGGTGTTCTTTATTTTCACAACGACGCACAGTACATTGCAGATTCTCAGTGGATCATTACAGTGGAGTTGCATTGTGACTTCAGACTACAAGTAAACATACCAAATAAACCAAACTCACACACCATTATAACCAGTATTCAACCACTACTTAGGCTTGCTTTTGTTCATTATTCCTCTTTAGGCCTCACAACTATACCCGGACAGGTATTGGTCAAAGCACAGCATATCACAACAACTTTATCCAACAAGGACTGCTCCTCTCCCTCAAACGGCAACGCAAATCCCAAACGTATTGTGTCATTTAATATGGTGAACTTGGTACGTACACACCCTATTACTCGCTCCACATGGATCCTGACATGAGCTATATTCCTGGTGTCTTCCACATCTTTCGCATCAAGTTGGCATTTGCCCCTCGTGAAGGCAGGTGTTCTTAATATAGCACCCATAAGGGCTACACTTTCTTTAATATCAAATCCACGATCTGCCAACACTACGTCTCCAGGTAATAACATTTGAAGAAAGCCACAGTTCTCAGTGATCAGCTTATCACTTGAACGACCCCCCCATCCTTTAGAAATAAAAGAGATACTGCCCTGTGGTGTTATGCCAATGAGATACTTCATTGTCTGCCTGTGTTTGTATTGCGAGAAAGTCTCTGACTGTGCACGTAGATTTTGGGCCCTTTCTATGAACAGCTCAAAACAGTCAATAACAACAGTGACACTGTCCCCAAATTTTTCAACAAACTGATGCGGCATGGAAGTCTTAATACTCTCTCGGTCTGGCCAGTAAATACAACAATGGAGGGTTGCATGTAGTGCTTCTATGGTGTCAATGAACACATTTGATGCAGTTTGTCTGCAAACATCAAACAGGTGTGCAATATGGTCTAAAGGCAGATCAAGTCTTAAGCGCATAAGTGTCAGAAGGAGCATTTGAAAATGAGACAGTTTGGTGTTGTGTTTACGTGTTGGCAGGTCGGGAATTATTTGCATAAGCAAAGACATTAACAGATGGAACGTTGATAACCCGGTGTAATACTTCACCTTCAAGTCATTGTCTTTAAAATAGTTTTCATCAAAACATTTTTTAGAGAGTTCTGCCTTCAGCTTCCAGTTTTCCTCCAGCAACCGGTTGATCTCGTTGACTCTGATACTACACATGCGGCACTCGCCCTGTTCATCTGTGTTCCCCACTGGTGCAGAGTCTTCCTCTGATACATCAGGTGTTATGTCTTCTTCTCCTTCCATCACCACCAGTGCAGGGCGGTCTGATTGTAAAAACAGTTTGAAATGTTTGAGCAACATCAGCTCCATAACAACAACAATAATAATAATAATAATATAATTTGTATAGCACAAGTCATACAAGACATGCAGCTCAAAGTGCTTCACAACATGAAAACAAAAAAATCTGAGAACATAAGTAGCAGAATTGTTATAAACAAACATAAACCGTGGCTTATGGCCAGAAGGACTCAGCATCCAGACAGAGGAGGATGGGGTAGGGAGGAGGGGTGGAGAGGGATGGGGGTAGGGGGGAGGAGGTGGCGTGTAGAGAGGGAATACAGTACTATATAAGGAGATGTCGCCTAGTACTTAACTATTATCCCCGGTGGCAACAGTGGTGAGGAAAAACTCCTGATATACATCTTGTACCTCCATTGTAGATAAAGGAAATAAATATTGATATTAATGTTTACCTGGTGCAGGGGCTGCATCCTCTGATACATCAGGTGTTATGTCTTCTTCTCCTTCCATCACCACCGGTGCAGGACAGTCTGATTGTAAAAACAGTTTGAAAATTTTAAGCAACATCAGTTCTGATACAGAACCCATACCACCACTGTAGATAAAGGAAATACATATTGAGATTAATGTTTACCCGGTCCAGGGGCTGCATCCTCTGATACATCAGGTGTTATGTGTTCTTCTCCTTCCATCCCCACCGGTGCAGGACAATCTAAAATTGTAAAATCAGTTCGTTTTTTTTAAAGCAACATCAGTTCTGAGATACACATCTTGTGCCACCAATCTAGACAAAGGAAACACAAAAATATTGAGGTTAATGTTTACCTGGCACCGGGTCTGATAGTATTTACCTGTGTGTAACGTTTCACGACCAGGGTTGGTATAAGTAGAACTAAGCGACCTGGTCGCCCTTTTCATCGCCCGCTGGAACCTCCCTACGTTGGTAGGCTTGGCCTCCCTGTGGCCAAGGTTCAGAGAAGGGGCCCAGTCAGGATCGCACTCCATCATTTCATATGCCGGTTTACCTACAAAGTAACCCAATTAGTTGCAATGGAGGTTGATATCCTTACTTTACAACTGGTTTCAGCATCAATGCATTCATAACTCAAAGCGACAGTACACCAACAACTAAAAACGCCGTAGTTAAGTGATCTCGTTGGTCACGCCATGACAACAAATCATGCTAACACTGGTCATGTTATGCTAGTGACCATCGTCAACCACGAGTTTTAGACACATCAAGTAACCAGGCAATCGTCTCAATAGTGCAGAGTTGTTACTTACCTTTATGAAAATGTTGTGAACAAACATAATGCGGATCTGTGGTCTCGAAGGTGATGTCGGACCTCCGTACCGCTGCTATCCACGCCATCCGTCTCCGTTTGGTAATGTCTGACACCCGAGGCGAACTGAATGTTTTCCACGCAGGTATACGATGTAAAGAAATGTGGGTTACATTTTCGCCATCACTTCTATGGGCCCGGTACTTACAGCCGACAACACAACAACTAGATGGCATTTTGGTCTTTATATAATAAATAATATAAATAATAATAATTAATAAAATAAACTTCCTTATTTTTTTCTAGTTGTAGTTGAGTAGATTGTCGCGCTCGTTGTAACTCGATATAGTTACCATAGTAATGACTGCAAACCCAAAATGCTTTGCGGTTGTCGATGGTGATTACGTAACGTTGGCAATCTCTATCACCGCAGGGACGCCAGCCTCCGTCGGGCTTTGGGACCATGTGAAGGGGTGAAGCCCATGGACTGCTGGAGCGGCGGACAATACCCAGTTGTTCCATATTGTCGAACTCGGCCCGTGCAATAGCCAGCTTGGCTGGGTCTAGACGTCTCGCTCTGGCATAGACAGGTGGGCCTGTGGTAGCGATGTGATGCTCCACACCGTGTTTGGCAGCTGTGGAGGAGAAAGTGGGCTGTGTGAGCGCCGGAAACTCTGATAGCAGCCGAAGGAAGTCGTCCGTCGGAGAGAGCACACTAGAAAGTCTGGCCGAGTCTAAACCACTGAGAGTGCAAGTGTATGAACAAAATGTGGTGGCGTCAACCAAGCGATCCAACATTCTGTCCATTAGCTCAGAAGGCTTGCTGTCACCCAAGCCCTGAACGGCTTGCCCTCTCTGCATCAGAAAGTTCAAAAGTTTTCAACAGATGAGCCTTTAGGGTGCCATACTTATCTTCAGCAGAGACTTCAAGAGACTAACCACACGAGTTGCTGTTGAACTGCCCAGCGCTGATACCACATAGTAGTATTTCGTAGTATCTGCCGTTATCTCACGCAACGCGAACTGAGCCTCAGTCTGAGCGAACCAGGCAGAGGCGGACGACTCCCAAAATTCTGGAAGTTTTAGCGAAACAGCGTTCGTGGCCATTGTTGTCGTAATGTTCGTTCTGTCTCTGGAATCCGTCCAAGAACAATCGTCGGGGTCACCAGTGTGGAAATTGCAGTGCGAAGAGACAAGAGACAATTTCTACTTTTGAACGTCGTCTATTTATTCATCCATTAAAACCGTTAATTCAAACATGGCGCTGAACATACCATAACAACGCTGCGTATCCCATAATAAACAAATATAGAATCCTTCCTTAAAGGGACAGCGTTGCAGTAACGATAACACAATGTGGATTGCATAGCCTAATAGAACAAACCTACCAGCAGTGTGCAGAAGCAGGATAGGGAAACATATCAATAAACTAGGTATGGTGAATTATAACCATATAGTGTCCACTACATAGTGTTCATTCATAATTTTGATGCCTTTAGTGAGAATCTACAATATAAATTGTCCTGGAAATAAATGAATCGCATTGAATGAGGGGGTGTGTCCAAACTTTTGGTCTGTACTGTAAATAAAACCTGCCTTGCCTTCCCAGATAGCAGAATTACTCCGCGGCGGATCCATCGCGGGCGAACCGCGTCATCCGGAACGGATCCGCGAAATACATCCGCAACGGAGTCCACTTGCACACTGCGCCGCGCATCCGGATCGCGGACCCTTTGCGTATCGATGTGTAAGGCCCTCTAACAAATTTAAGTTTAGGCTGAGTTCTTGTATGTTAGCATAGGCTAATAGCTCAGTTTACCATAATGCTTTGTGGTTTACCATTGTTCACATTTCTTTTATGACACTGTACTTGAACACCAATCAGATTTATCTATTCATTGTATTTTTATTTGAATATTACTGTTAGCCAATGATAAGTTGTGAATGTTGCATGCCCGCGAAGTCATGAGCTGTATGAACATTCTATCTCCTCACGAGAGTGAAGCTCATTAGTCCCGTCTGCGCATGAATAGAGAGGTCATGTTTGTTCTGCTTGTCATCAAGTTCGTTTATACTCTGCGGCATTGGCATATTTTGCTATTGTTTAGATACGTGTACCAGGGACTCCAGCTTCACTCCGCTGAGTGATTTGTAACTGTTTCTCTCTCCTTTGTTTTTTATTTTACTTTACTGTTAAGTGCGCGAGGTTGCACTGCACTGCTAGTCGCTGCTAGCTTAGCCTCTCCCATTGGGACCTGCTGCCTTCTCCGGACCGTCTGCCCTCCGTGTGCTGAGCCCACCGGAGCGCCTCCGCCTCGTCTGTCCTCCGGGATTCGCTGCCCTCCGTGTGCTGGGCCCACCGGAGCGCCTCCGTCATTCCCGTGCTGTCAGGAGACAGTCAGCTGCCAAGGAGTTGGGGTGAGCATCAGCTAGCTAGCCAGTGACAGCTAGCCCTATAAGGAGCCCTCTGCTGCTGGACTGCATCGCCTCTGGTGGAATGTGAGTAACGGACCCACATTTACACTGACACACGCACACACCTCCGTGTCCTCGCGTTCTCCATCGGAAAGCCGGGCATTGCAGCGGTTGCTGTTCTGCCTGCAGCTCAGAGATACTTTGATGTTTTTTTGATATTTACTGTTTCTAATTGCATTCAATGTTGTACTGTTTGACGTTGTAAGCTACCCGGGTTGAAATTGTCGTCCCCCCCCTCCCCTCCCCCTCCCCCTCCCCCTCCCCCTCCCCCTCCCCTTTTGCACTACTGTCGGTGTAGCTACTTGTTATACTGCTATACTTGTTCCGCTTGGCCATTTTGGCCATGTAATCCATCCCATTAATAGCATTGCTTAGTATTAATAAATATAATCATTATTGATTAATTAATTATACTTTGGTATTGGCTGCATGTTTTGTTTAATATTTTGAAGGTACTGACATTGCACACTACAGCTTAGCTCTTACACTAACTTACACGAACTGTTTTACTACTGTTTATATTAGTCTGAGGAGATATGCATACACTAGCTGTGCGTTCAGACCAAGACCGATAAATCGCCAAGGGTCGCCGAAGTTGCGTCGCTTGACACCAGCAACCAAAGCGGCGAAGTGGGTAATGACGTCGGGGCATTCGAAAGTTCGATCCTGCTTCTTAAAGGTGTATTGTGTAAGAATTGAAGTTTGAAATATGAAAAAATAAACAAAATGCAACAGGAGAATGTGAAGAAATAAATGCAGTCATCACACAAAAAATACGACCATGTACTCAGCTGCTGAGATATCAACCCAAATTAGCATGCTAAAAATTAGCCCCGGCCCTGATGCCTATTTATTTGTATTGTAATACCAATTTTGCCACTAGTAATCGCTAGCGACTAACAGGCCTGTCACAGCTCGCAAACCTCCGATTGTTGACGAAGAAATCGCCTGTGGTTTAGTAGCACTTGGCTTGTAGTTGAAATTAATCTGTCAGAGTCCATTTATGCCCAGTTAATGTACATGTTTATGGCTATTACACATTTTCTGGAGTAGCTGTCAATTCTAGGGAAGATACAAAGTCCCACGTTTCCATCAGAATGGGAAGTAGAGCGTACAAGGATTGAGCAGTACTGGATTAGCTGAAACTAACGTCAACCCCACCACCACCACAAGTTATGGGAGCCAGGAACACACTCATTGAAAAGTGAAGATAAGAACCGATTAAACTGGAATTAAACCATCGACATAGTTTGAAAACCATTCATGGCAGCTGGAGGAGCAAGTAGGCAGATTGATGGTGGAACTGCAATGTTTCGTCTGGACAGGAAAAAGACATTAGGCTACCACTGCCCATGTCAAAAGTTATGTTAGATAGATAGCAGAGCCCGTAACGTTACAACTATACGTCCTATGGTTAAATGTAGCGGTATGCCAAGCTGATGTTTGCTAACACAGGGGCTTGTGTTAACGAAATTGATCTGTAAACGTAAAGTAGACCCTGTCAAAAGCAATCAAGCTGTTAGTAGCCCGAGCCAAATGTATTGTCAGTGGGTGCAGTGGCGGCCAACTAGCTAACGTTAACGTTAGTTGGCTCAAATATCATTATGATCTAAAATATCGACCAACTCTGGTAACATTAATTTGCACACCTAAATAATAGTGGACATTCAATTGATTTAATCGAGGTGTAGGTAAGGAATATCTCGATCACAAATTCGTTAGTAAAGGAAAACACATGTGCATCGCTCATCGTTCTTGGAATGGTGTGTATGAAGCGGGCAGGGTGCTTACTGCTGACTTGCATGTCCCGAGTCAAACGATAACTCTTATCACGCACTAACGTTAGGCTCTTCCAAAGGAGAAGCCTTCGTTTCGGTGTTGCCGATGCGTTGTCCCCTGTCAATATGTTGAACTTAGTTAACGTTAGTCTGTGTTACAGCCGCGCTTTTCGCTAAAGGCGATTATTTTCATGGGCTCTTGCAGAAATCAAGCTTCTTGATATAGTTGCATGTTACCCATCTTTGTAAAATATGGTGGAATCTTTTAATTTTTGGATAGGGTAGAAAAAATACTTTGTGAAGAGCCTCAAACTCTACAGGCTATGGCTCTGGTTTATGCTGAACACCACCCCCTTGAGTGTGGAGTATGGTATATGATTTTTTGACAGGAATTCCACATAGCACCTTTAAAGCGGCAACGCTGCAATATTTCACGCTGTGCGGTGCAATAATACAAGCTAGCCTACTACTGAGTTTAAAATGACATCATAGTACTTGAACAAAGTAATCTTTCAGTGAATAAAAATACGGCTATATACACGGAGCATGCATACTAAAAACATACATACCAAAAATGTATTTTTGTTCATAATTGCCATCGTACCGCTATCAAAAGATCAAATGTGGCTACATTTGTATGAATGTCATTTTGAATATTTTTAACAATGCATCATAGCAATGTGTTTTGCTCGAACCCTAGCCTATAGTCAAGTGGTATGAAACGCAAATGGCCCTTTCGCTTATATCACTATATTTTTGTTACATTGAGCTAGCTACATGATTGGTTAGAGCGATGGAATAAAGAGCAAATCGAATGCATTCCCGCCATCGACAAGCCAAATGCGCATTATAAATACCGGCGCTTATTACTTGTTCTTCATCTCTAAACATGGAAGAGGAAGATATCATTGTATGCGCAGCTTTGCTGTATTTGAGGAGGAGGAGAAGATGCCGCCGCCGGGTATGGGTGCATGACATCCTCCAGGGCCGTGAACAGCACGGCGAGTGCCATCGGCTGGTGCAGGAGTTGCGGCTGGACGGGGAGAGGTTTCAGCGGTACTTCAGGCTGGACCGAGACCAATTCGACAACCTGCTCTCAAGGGTTGGCCCGCTTATCACCATGCAGCGGACCAACTATCGACGCCCTATATCTCCAGCTGAGCGCCTGGCGATCTCCCTGCGTTTCCTGGCCACGGGAGACTCCTACCGCATCATCGCCTACAGCTATCGTGTGGGTGTGAGCACGGTGCAGTCGATTGTTAGTCAGGTGACCAGAGCAATTTGGGATGCCCTTGTGGAGGAGTTCCTGCCGGTGCCGACCACGGATGACTGGAGGAGGATTGCCGAGGGTTTCCAGCGTCGGTGGGCCTTCCCCAATTGCCTCGGATCGATTGACGGCAAGCATGTCGTTATCAAGGCTCCGGACAATTCTGGATCTCAGTTCTATAACTACAAGGGGACCTACTCCATAGTTCTCCTCGCTGTGGTGGATTCGGAGTACTGCTTCCGTGCCGTGGATGTGGGGAGCTACGGGCGAACCAGCAACGGCGGTGTCTTGGCAAACTCCATCTTTGGCCAGAAGCTGCTGGAGGGGACCCTTGGACTGCCACAGGATGCTCTGCTACCAGGCGCAGAGCAGATGGGACTGCAGCCATATGTCTTCGTGGCAGATGAGGCGTTCCCACTCAGGCGCAATCTCATGCGCCCATTCCCAGGAAGGCAGTTTGGCAGCCACAGGGTTTTTAATTTCAGGCTCTCGCATGCGAGGTTGATTGTTGAGAATACCTTTGGTATTCTCACATCCCAATAGTATGTACAGAGGAGTCATTGGGGTCAGCCCTGCAAATGCAGATGCCTGTGTTAAGGCCACTTGTGTGTTGCACAACTTTTTGAGGCGGACCACCAGGATAACCCAGCCTGCTGCAGCACCACCACCTGCACCACCAAGACCAGCTGAAGCTACTGCTAATGGCCTCCTACCTGTCACCAGAATGGGCACCAACAATGCTTCACACGAGGCCATCCGCATCAGGGAGAATTTTGTTTCCTATTTTTCCAACGAGGAACAGTGGATTGGCAGCCTGCTGTCTAATGTCCTTCACAAAAACGGCTCTTTTAAGAGCCACCCAAATGCATTTAAAAGCATAATTCCATTACTTTTATGATATTCATATAAATATATAAATAAATAAATAAATAAATAAGTCTCTTTCCAAACTTCACTTGGCCCAACAGTTTTATAGCAGCTCACATTATCCAAACCAAAATTACTGTTATTTTAGTACACCCCCAGCCTATGGTAAATGACATTCCATGGCAATCAGTCAAGTGAAAAAACATGAAGAATGCTTTGTAATGTTTGATGCCACAAAACACATGCACAAGTATTGCAAAATATATATATTTATTCATTTAACAGTGTAATGTAACAGTTAATGGGGAAGCAGTTACATGGCATGCATTTTTGAAATCACAAAACTCATATTTAACTATAATACATCTATTTAAAATTCAATTTTCACAGGAACAGAATAGGGAGAGTATTACTTTAAGTTCTCATCCCTCAGCTCACCTGAACAAAGCCTGTGCCAGCTAGCTGGCATACTAAGGTCTGCCCATATGAGGATCAGGCCAGGCAGAGCAAAACATGAACATGAACAAAGACCACCTTGTGATTGTGTGTGTGGGGGCGTGTGCATGTGTGTGTGAGGAGGGGAGGGGTACCAAGGTGCAGCTAGCTGGCATAATAAGGTCTGCCCATATGAGGATCAGGCCAGGATGGCATCGCTGTAGGCGTGTCAAAGCACAACTCAAACTTTTCAAAATTCACTGAGCACCATAGCAAAAACTCAGAGTGAATGCAAAGAATCATTTGCAGAGCAAGACATGAACATGAACAAAGACCACCTTGTGATTGTGTGTGTGTGTGGGCACGTGCATGTGAGGAAGGGAGAGGGGTACCAAGGTGCAGCTGACAGCACTGCGAGGGTAAATAAGCTTACTAACACCCCTCACAGCGTTGTCAGCTGCACCCCGGTTTAGGTTTGGGAGTTTAGAACAAAACAAGTGCACGTTGTGTGTGTGTGTGTGTGTGTGTGTGTGAGGAAGGAAGAGGAACCAGGGAGAAGCTGGCAGCACTGCGAGATTCCACCACTCACAGTGTTGACAGCTCCGCCCCGGTGTCCTCGCTCCATACATACTCCCTCTGCCTAGCCTCAAATACCAGACGATGCATCTCAAATTTCAATTCATGTGCGTACTGACAGAGTCTTAAAATCTTGCAAGAGACTTTTAAAAAAAAGAGAATCAGCATCCTCAGGAGGAGGGGGCTGCTTGCTGGAGGCCGGGGCCTGTTGCTGACTCTTTCCAGGACGTCTATGATTCTCTCGTCCACATCTGGACACTGACCTCTGGCCCTCTTCTTCCTGCCTGCCTGCTGTGTCTGCACCTGCTGTGTCTGCTGCTGTGTCTCATTCTCCTGTTCCTGCGACTGCTCCTCACCCTGTTCTCCCCAGCCTCTGCCTCATCATCATCCTCATCCATGTGCTCGACAAAATTTGAGGTGGTCTGACGGTCCTCTAAGAAGGGCTCTAAGAACCCTAAAATGGCTGAGTAGCGCCATGGCCTGCTGTTAGACGCCCCAAAGCCACTCCTCTTTCTGTCCCTCGCCTTCACTTTTTCTTTCCTGTAGGTGGTTCGCAGGTTTCTCCATTTTTTTTTTTTTACATTCACACTCTTGCACATTATACGTTTGTCAAAGTAGCTCTTGGAGGGAGGAGGGGGGGGGAGAGTTGGAGACCCCTGATATACCATTAATGCATTTAAACATTTAAACAGTAATCTGTTACTATTTTGAAACCCTTATCTTCACAACAAATGTCTTTAAAGAGTTTCAATCACCACTTAGGTCAGCACAATGCATATGTACAGTACATGATTGAAATTACAATAAAAACCAATCGACTTGAAGAAAAGGACTAATGTCCCAGTTTATTTTAGTCATACTTATTTTAATCAATGCTTAGCAAAATCAATGCCTAGAAGACAATTTACGATGGACTATTCGAATTAACCTAGGAATGTGCTACCATGCAACAAACATAAGGTAAAGCTAGGAAGGTGCTAGCATGCAACAAGCATGCATCAAACATAATATGATCAAGCTGCACAGGTAAAACTCACCAGACCTCCCAACTACCGCCGGTACCTTGTCCCATGCCTCGGCTTTTTTAAGCTGATCGCGATATGTGAACGAACTAGTATCATATAGGATTGGATAACCCGCCACTGTAGTGATCAATATTTCGACTGACGCCATTTTAGAGCATGTGTGTGTGCACTAGGAACTAAAGTTGCAGTGTTTGTTTTCGGGGACACACATGATATATATTTCAAAATATATATTTCTCTAATATCTCAGGAACGCTTTGACATATCGCACTCATAGTTGGGGGGATCCATTTGGGTACCCTCCAAAGTGCCCTCCTCAAATTTGGTGTCATTTGGCCTTAAGGGGGCGCCATAATGAGCAAAAACATGTATCGCAGCAACACTTTCACGTATCAAGACCATATTTGGTGGGATGGCTTTGGACACCATCCAAACTGCACCCCTCAACTTTGGTATCACTTGAGCAATAGGGGGCGCCACAATGACAAAAACATGTTTTAGTGATATCTCTTTGCTCTCTGATGCCCTATCTCGGCGTAACAATCTGCCTTGCGCCTCGACGCGGAACTTGTCGGCATGGCGCATCGGGGCGCATTTCTCCGGAAATGCATTCTAGTTGGAATGCAGGTTGAATGGCGTTAGGGAGTGCCATGTCTCGCCGTAAACAGGCTCTGGTTGCATCATAAAATCCTTGCCTTCTGCTCAGCTGACTGATGATAGTTGCCATTTTAACCTGAGCGACGTTGTGGGAGAGCAACCTCTACATTTGGACGGTAAGTATAAACAATAACCTAAAACACACAATTGATGTTATTAATTTTTTTGTATAGAAAACCATTGATACTTAAAATTTAAAATGGATGTCATGCAGTGCTGTACTCTGAATTCTGATTTTGAGATGGTAAACAGATCAATGGCTTAAGAATGCCACAGACACATGGCTAGATTTAAAGATTTTGGAGGAAAATTACGTGGTTTTTCGAAAATTGGTATCAGACAAAGATAACTTTTCATTACAATGATACGCGATAGGCATAATGATTTAAGATGTATTAGTCTAGTGTTGTGTTGACCTTACAGTTCAGTTGGCTAATGTTATGTTATTTGGGGGTTTCCCTCCACTTCATATTCGGATTCGGATTGTAGCCTTAAAAAAATGGTTAAGGACAGTCAGCCCAAGGAAATTTCAGTTCAGACTCCTGTCCTGACAAACTTTGTTCCAGTTCCGATAAAATCTCTTAATTTCAAACCTCCCTTTTAAAGCATTGGATTAAAGGTGCCTTGCCAGTGTGTGGTTAGGCTAGTTCTTAGCAGTCTGGACCCGTGTGTTATATGTGGTCTGGACATTCTAGAGCTTTACATAAAATAAGGGGCTATGATTTCTGATTAATATGTCAGCATCGATCAGCATTCGACTGTGTTACCATTATATAGGATTCAAGACTGGTTCCCTCCTTAGGACTACTTTTTTTTGTGATAATGTTTCGTCATTCCGCACAGGGCAAAGGGAAGGGAGAATTCTGCACCAATTCATCATGAGTGGGCGTACCAGGGCTGAAGATCTGGTAAATGCTAACATTTCTGAAAGCTTTTGAATTGGCCATTTTACATGCAAAGTGAATATGTGCTTAAAAGTCACTATGTCAAAAAGAACCCACATTTCACAAATGCTTATACTTACTCTTTCTTGTACAATAAGAATCCAAAGGTTGGGGACATGATCGAGATTTTCAGAGGAGCATACCAGCACTGGGTTGTGTACATCGGAGATGGAAATGTAATTCACCTGACACCACCCAGTGAGACAGTTTGCTTTTTATTTACTTTAGAAAAAGTATACCTGTAAAACCTGTTCCTCATAGCCTAGAAATGTAAATACATTTTACTCTCATAGTAGGCTTATGGCTAGTCAGGTTTGTCAAGGTTTACTTTGTATAGCCTGACAAATAAAAGACTAGAATATTTTGACACAGCACAAATTAATCTGTGTTAGTAACTGAGATTCACTTGCCATACTACACTTTATACAGTTGTATGTACTGTGTACTGTACATGAGCAGATTGCCCCAGGCCGGAAAGAATTAAAGGAAGTTGGTGGGGGAGAGAGGCAGTATTTCATGATCTTTGGAGAGAGGGATAGACTGGGATCAGGAAATGACAGTGGGAAGCAAAGACTTAAGAGTGCGTCACTCCGCTCTAGAATCTTTGTTGGGAAGTATGGACACACAATGTGTGGCACAATGTGTGACTGACATCCCATGTACTGGTCTGTTCTCGATTGGCATTTGATTATTTAAATGCATCCTATGTGCATTTCTTTACATTCCCTTAACAGCTTCAAAGTCAAACTAATTTGTAATAAAAAAGATTAGGCCTGCAGTTGACGTCTCTTTACTAAAAACAAGCTTGTCAACTTTTATGTTACTGGCCCAACATTACTAATTAATACAGGCTAGCCTGGTTATAAAACCAGTCCCTCATCTACACTTTGTTAATGTGTGCCTATTCAGGTGTTGAGAAACAATTGCTTGCTGGAGGTGTTAGAAAAGATTGGATCAACCCCTGATTGTTAGCCTGCCTGGGGGGTATTTCACAAAACCAAGATAGGGGATTTAGGCAGGCTTACTGGGTTATCCTGAATGAACATATCCTTGACTTGGTTTCACAGAAGAGATCACATATAAGTTACCATGGGAATTTATGCTTGGAAGCTAGCCTGCTCCTGACCAGGCTAAGTGCCAGGCTTAGTTTATTCTGATAATAATTCTGGTATCTCATTGGTTCACTCAGTTGTCACTCCAAACAGACCCTCACGTGTTAGAAGGATTCAATAGTCTGTCAACTTTTCACCATTGTATTAACTCAAAGCTGTCAGAAAAATCACCATTTTGCAAAATGGCAGTTCGTTTTACAAGTATTTTATTTTACAAAAATGATTTATCATGTTAACCATTTTTTTCTTATTGTTAATATTCATATGATAAGAAGAAAGCTACCAAAGTAGAAATGTGGGACATACTGGCTAAAATATCTGCCATAGTTTCAGTGGCGTGCTTTTAAAAGAAACAAACTACTTCGCATTGCAAGATGAGGACGCAATCACAGGTGGGAGCATACGTATTTGTGCAGCGAGCTGTTTGCCACGCCTTCTCTCTTAAGTTTGCAGATGTTGTTGCATTTCCCTTCTTTAATATAAATAGTTTTGTTTTCTTGTAAGCGTCAGTCAATTACAATTCTTTTCTTCACGCAAACTATTATATTACATGCGTGTTTCAAATTCACACCGCGAGTGAATTTGTTGAAAAACGAGCACGCGCATGCATGCAGAATTACTTAGACCCGGCTTGACCTAGACGCTTCAACTCATCCGTGCTTGACGTTCATGAAACGTTTTGAGCTTGTTTACCTACAAGAGGCTTGGTCAAGCCCCGTCTTCGTCACTTATCTTGGATCTACTTACTCTGGTTTTGTGAAATACGCCCCTGATGGCATTCTTGTTCTGCATTGATATTTCTTGCCTCTGTATGCTGATTGGTCAGATGCCTCCAGAGACAACAAGCTCAATGGGACTAAATTTAGACAAGCAGACTGTAGGAAGGGATGGTCAGGCAGACATACATACAAGTAAATGCCAGTACTAAACGAAACTGAAACTGTGTAGGGTATGTTATTACTAAACTAGTATTTTAGTATCATCCTCATAGTATCTTACAGTATGAACTAATTCCACACTGTTTCTCTCTAGCTGAACAGGCTAATGCTGGATCCTCTAGCAAGAAGTCAATGCTGTGCAACAAGGCCATCGTGAAGAAAGAGAATCTGTTGACAGTTGCGGGTACTGACCTGTGTCGGATCAACAATTGGCTGGATGGCAAGTACACACCACGGCCCGGCTATGTGATTCAGCTGGAGGCTGAGAGCTTTCTCAACCAAGAGCTGCCCTACAGTGTGTTCGATGGAAACTGTGAGCACTTTGCCACAGAGCTGCGCTACAGCAGGGCCGAGTCAGGCCAGGTGAGCTATGAAGCAGACAAATCTGCTCTTATCTGCAAGGAGGTGACTCTCATGGCCTGTGCCAAGTTTGCATAAAATAAAAGCATATATGAGAGTCTTGACAATCATTTGTCATGATTCATGTTAATGGCAATGCTGTGTTTAACCTACAGGTACGCAGAGCTGCGGAAGTGGGTATTGGCTTATCCCTGCTTGGTAGTGTTCTGTTTGTTGCAGCTACAGTTAAAGGTAAAGGGAAGGAGAAACAACCAAAAGGAGAGTAAGCGCTGAATACAAGACCTTCATCTTTCCTTGAAGCACACCACCACCATTGTGCCTTTCTGACAATAAAGATGCCAAATTTGTCAGCTTTATTTGGTTACTCCTACATTGTGATTCATATTAATAAAGATTATTATTGTAACCAGTGAATTCCCTCGGGAGTAGGTTCTTAAGTGTAGACAGATAAACTCATGGACACACGAGCTCGAACTGAACACTGCTTTACTTCTTCTCCAGCCGAATAATAATACCCATCATTCCAATCTCTCCCGCCAGTACCAAGCGGGCCCATCCCAAAACTGCAAAGCATTTAGGGAACTGAAGTCATAGCATAACCAATACATTTTCTGTTCTTACACTACTGAATGATTGTTGTCTGTATTGTTTGTCTATATCTGTTCAACATCCATCGTCATAGAGACAAAACACGAAAAGACAAGTCAATCAAATACGTTCATGATTTCAATCGGTTAGAAATCCGAACAAAGCAGCCTACTTTTGCAAGGGTCTTTTAAAATAGGCTATTATATAGCCTGCCAAACAGAATCCCCACCTGTTTTTTGTCTTCTCAGTAACCTAAGTTTTCTGTGTAGCATGGATGGCCTATAGGGTATATCCGAGAGAACCTCAAATAAAGCGCAGTGACAGTGAGAATGTTATATCGTTCAGTCGGAGACCCCTGCGCACGTCTTCTATCTCCACTGCTTCGCTCTCATTTCTCTACCCAACATATTTCTCTCTTTCTCTCGCTTGCTTTCACTCATTCCAGATTAGTTGTAGTGGTAGCTCGGTTAAAGCAAAAATATTTCTACTAACTTATTCGATCCAACCAGTGGCGCATGTTAATATTTTATATGTTTGTGGACGTTTGTCTTGTCTGTCTGCAAAATACCTCGAAAAGTTCTGACTGTGTGGATAGGCTATGAGGACAAGGAACACATGATTATATTTTGGTGGTGAACGCTCACGAATAATGAACTTTATCCATTCAAGACATAACAGGTTACGTTGTCTTGTCTTTGGTTAATAATCGAGATGAAGCTGTTATTAAATGGCGATAGCTACTATGCAAAATGCGAAAAAAACATTAGAACTAAGAGTAGGCCTATACGTTTTTGATAGCCAATTTTGAGAACAGATCTTCCCTTTTTCGTGGCCACACTGGCCTTCCAAACTGCTGTCAGACCCGACCGAACAGTGCGCTCTCAGAGAATTGCTGACAACGTTGAGGAGGTTAGGAGGAGGCATTCTCTTGTTAATAGCTGGGCTATCTGGGTCAGCCTGTCCACTAGAGCTTTCTGAACTATTGGACACAGTAGTTAGTCTATTAGTGGATGTATACATATTTTTATTTTCATTTAGGAAGGGTCGGATAAAAATGCGGAATTTTCTATGCTTGATAAAACAAAGTCCGGACCATTGATCACGCTTCTCAGGAATTCTGATAGCCTACCTGTTTTGTCAGTTATCCTACGAGCCTCCTTAGTTTAGTTTTGCACTCTGCTTTATACAAGTCATGTATGAAATTTAATGATTGATTTGGAGTGAATCAATAAATATCTAGCCTAATCGCAGCCCCCTCCAGGGGGGCTGTCGCTCTGACATACGTACGCAGCCCCCTATGTTCCTGCGCGTATGTGTAGACAGATAAACTCATGGACACACGAGCTCGAACTGAACACTGCTTTACTTCTTCTCCAGCCGAATAATAATACCCATCATTCCAATCTCTCCCGCCAGTACCAAGCAGGCCCATCCCAAAACTGCAAAGTATTTAGGGAACTGAAGTCATAGCATAACCAATACATTTTCTGTTCTTACACTACTTCCCCCCTCAGAAAAAAACGTCCTCGTTTTATAATTTACATTAGATGCCAGGAAACAGAAAAGAAAAAAAAATACAAGTGACATCACATTATGCCTTATACCTGTGTATCAGTGTTTGGCCATACAGTGTCCTGAACCCAACCTACATTAACAGGGTGCTTGCGCAAGTCTTGAAAGTCTTAAAAAGTATGGAATTTTGAAATGCTGTTTTCCAGACCTTGAAAAAGTATGGAAAAAAGTATGCTCAAAGACACAGAATATTTTGAAATAAGAAATAGTATAAGGGTGTAAAACTATGATCTAAAACAACGTAAGAAAGACTCCTCTCCTCTACTTTATTGTCCACAGTTTTAATTCACCCCAGTGGAGAAGAGCATGCGCCCATGTCTGTGATAGATGATATGTCAAACATTGTTGTGCATGAATGACAACCTTAAAATTGTCCCTACCACTACAGACCACCCCAGCCTACCCTTCACGTTATAAAAACCGCAAACGCATTTAATCTTGCGATGCGCTCGTCGTGCGCTTATGGATTCCAAATCTATCAGTTCTTCTATGTTTAATAACTTGGAGAGTTTTCCTCTCAGAAATGTCATACATATATCATTTGAAAGAGCGCCACAAGAACTGATCATCTATTCTGCTTACTAGTTGCTTTGATAAACCGTTTATCCTACAGAATAATTCAGGAGTTCAAAGTATGGTGGAAACAGTTCTATATGATGACGAGCTTGCATCATAGGCTGCATTCCAAAAACAGTGGCAAGTCATAGGCATACCTATCTGTAAATCTACAATGAGGTAGCAATAACATCACTGTACCAAGCACAGCTGGTTTTGTAGTCTTCAATATTAGGCTGAAGTGGTAATTTCGGACATACCGTGACTGATATGTTGGTCAAGGAATAGCATACCCTGTGCTAATTAGGCTACTGATTCAGAAACACAAGGTAGGCTATAGCCCATTTCCTTCAAGTGTTTAGACACATTTTCAATGAAATTATTAGTAATGAATATCAGAGAATTCAACAAATTGCAAAGAAAGACTGCCCCCCATCATGTTTCTCATTATTAGCCTAAAAGGGCCCAAAAGAGGAAAAGACTATGTGCATCACATCAAACTGAAAATTCAACAGCAAATGCCATTAACGTCTGAAATGAAATCAATTTTGGTTCAATTGTAAGATTACAAGGTCTCACTGACTACCAACTACAATGATATCAGCCAGGGCTGCTATCGGTGACCTCATGCAGCATTCAAATAATGTGCAGTAGATAATCACATTAATTGATTGCTACGAGAGTAAAAATACACCAGCTTGCAGGAAATGGCAACTCATTTTTAAAAAAATTCTTGGGGGGGGGGGGGGACCCCCAAACCCCCCTACTACTTCTCTATACAAAATTATGCATCCTATATTTTTCATTGATGTGCTGCCTTCACTGTTGTTGTGTCATGTGTTGTTCACAGTATACATTATGAACAATACTACTTTGAAGGTCATCATATGATGCTGAATTGATTCTATGTCATTTTAGTGGTACTTTTGTTTTGTATGGGGGGTAGTTGTGCCCCTAAGTCAAGGTCTTGGGGAAAAAGATATCAGTCTGGAATTTTGATTTGGAAAAAGAGCAAGCACCCTGTACATACTGTACAGTATCAAATCAAATACAGCTGTCAACTGAACTAATCTTTTTTTCAGGACAACAAAATACACAATATGCCTGAGCAGCAGAGTACAAACTATGTGAACATCTCACATCACTAAACAGTGTAAAACTCAAGTGCTATTTCTATAACATAGAGGTAGATGCACAGCACGTCCAGATCTGGTTTTCTGTTCCTGAGGTGTGTGCTCCTTAGTGGTAAGAATGTCTGTAAATGGTTCTAAGGTACCATCTGGAGCAGGCCTGGGCAAACTAAGGCCCGGGGCCACACGCGGCCCGCTTAGCTATTTAATCCGGCCCGCGGAGCCTTCCCAAAGTAGAAAAAATGATCTTTTAGCCAGGGAGACTTGCCTAAATTATCAAATTTGTTGTAGTCATGAAATACAAATCCCCCTTTTAACCCTGCATGTTAAAGCCACGTTCAGCAAGTCTCTGTATTTTTTTCCGTTTTTGTGTATGCACTGTGCACCCCCAAAGCTGTAGATGGCGCTGCTACGTGTAATTACGCGAGACCCTACGACACACTGTCGTAAATCCTTTCCCACCGGACGCTTTACTGCTGTTGCTATCGATACAGTCTCACGCCTCTGCTCACGCTGGATTTACAACTAATGTTTACAACAGACCGACAACATGTCTACTGAGGTAAGTAACAAACCTATTCACGCTTAAAAAGTGGTAAAACAAACCAACTATTTGCTGCTTTGCACTTTGTAAGTGTATGTATTTTATCGTGTGAAAAATACACTTTAGTTGTAAAGTATACGGTGTCAGACCAGCCACTAACCTAACGTTAGCCAATGCTATACATGAATGAAACGTTTCTACCATTTCTATGCGTAATTGTACAACCCAGTCTTACAGTAAATC
Source organism: Sardinella longiceps (assembly GCA_027497455.2). Classification (NCBI taxonomy): domain Eukaryota; kingdom Metazoa; phylum Chordata; class Actinopteri; order Clupeiformes; family Clupeidae; genus Sardinella; species Sardinella longiceps. Next base: position 28,862 of record JAODXP020003603.1, read on the forward strand.
GTTTTACTGTAACGTTTTTTTAATCTATTATTCGTGTTGTGGAAAACGATAACAGCCTCTGAGACGTTTTGACCAGCACGATATCAGTTAACATTGATTTCAATGAGGGAATGTTGAAGCGACCGTGAGCGACGTAGGTCAACGTAGGTGTATATTACGTGCTGACGTTTTTTTGTCAAATACACGTGATTGGTCGACGAATCACGTGTGGCAGGAGCGGGCCCGGGTTGGGATTTGGAAGCAGGCCTGACCATTTTATCGTCGCAGTTAGCATATTTGTAGACTGAAATATGACATGTTAACCGACAGTCTCTCATTCCCGATTGTTAAACGACCACTTGGACAGCAACGTTATGAAAATGTAGCTCAGATCAGGTAAGTTTTCACGTGGCTGGAAAGAATGCCTGCCTGACCTAAATCATAAAAACATGCTCACGAATCCGCAAACTTAAGCATAGATTGTATCTTAGTAGGCTATAAAGCTATTTGCAAACTTCCTCAAGAAATGCATTGCAAGACAACTATAAATTAGTTAATAATAGGGTGAATTATTATAGGCTATAGGCCTAATAGGCTAAAGGTTAAAGAAAATGTTTTAATATCATTAACAGCACAGTGACCTTGTCTGTCTGTCTGTTTCAGGGCCTTGCCTGACTTGAACAGCAATGAGAAGATGGACATGCATGATTTTGCCAATATTATCAAGCTGAAGCACCTGCTGCTGCCCTTGCCCTTGCCGCCCCCTTCATGAAGCAGCTGACCCTCCTCACCCAGCCTCGATCCTCTGGTAAAGAGTAACTCTTTACACACACACACACACACACACAGTCAATTACTAAATTAAGTTAAATGTGGCAAAAGAAGATGGACTATCCACCCAGATCTTTTTATCTGCCTGTTGTACTTCACAGTGGCCCATCTTGACAAGTCTTGTAGTTGAAATAGTTGTGTGTGTGTGTGCGTGCGTGTAAGTGTGTTTATTTCTTTGCCCTGCTTGCAATGACATTCAAGTCTTAATTACTATTCATCTGTAATCGTCTTCTCTCTCTGATTCTCAGTGCCCCTGTGGCCCCCCTTCTACTTAATGTGCTGTGCTACTCCCAGCTCAGCCATGACGATGATAAGCAACCACATCAGATGTAAGCCGAAGAATGACTCCTCACACTTCCCTTCTCTCTGAAAACCGGACCGCTCCTGTCTCACCTCCTTCTCTGGTCTCTTCTATGGGATGCTGGGCGACTAGACAGGCTGGTAAGCCTGTTGTGGGAGCTGAACTGGAGAGCTGAACTGAACTAGAGAGCATCACTTCAGTATCAGACAAAAGGACCGTGAACAACATACTGGACAATGACAGTCATACACTTCACAGCACTATCATACAGCAGAAGAGCTTGATCAGCTTGAGACTACGCTCCCTGACATGCACAACAGACAGATTTCGGGAGTCATTTGTACCCAGGGCCCTACAATTCTAAAATGAAATGAGAGTTGGACTTCTCTGCATAGTCTATCTGCACCCCCACCCTCTTATACACTTACAGGACATTTTTGTACAATACTGTGTACTGTTGTCACTGTTTACTGACTTACTGGCTATCCCACATGCACAACCCCCCCTGCATCTGACTTATCCTTGCACTGATGCTATAATTCTTACATTCTTATGTTTTTTGATAGAACTCTTATATTATGTTTACATTTTTATTGCCCATATTTACTTGTACATATGCACATATTTATTGCTGCTCACTAGACTTTAACCTTGCAGTGTTGCACTATTGGACTTATTTGCACTCTACCTGTTCCTTTGCCATATGATGTTGATTTAGTCATGTTGTTTTGTTTTTTAACATCCAGTGTACAATTTAGTACAATTTGTGTATGTTGTGTGTGGTGTCTTAAGCTGCTGGGACCCTGAATTTCCCCTGGTACACTTGGTGTACGTAATGAAAAAGAGGTGGTTTACACAGTAAGCCTATTTTGACCATGTAATTTAACGGATCAGTAAAGCAGCTCACATTTGGCTTTCCTCATGCTAACTCCTCATGTCTAAGTTAACCTATAGGCCTAGGTTACTATAATTAAAATATATGAAGAATTTGTGTTTTTGTTTTTATGCCTACACAGTCGTAATTTGTGGCAACTGTACACACATGGACAGAACATCCCTCTGTGCCACCAAGCTCATGGACACCATGCATGGGCAAGTCATAGTAACAGAAAACCAGGGGCGTGTTTAGACATTTTGGGGCCCTAGGCGAAATAGAAACACGGGGCCCTCCACATTCATTCACACATACATAAAACAAGGGTCATCCATACATGGCACCCGTCATCATACCTTGAATCTATAGCACACTGCCACTAATAATGTTCCCCAAACTGTAGTAGGTTTACATTTAATAAAGTCTCATATTGCACCAAATTAAGTTTCATATTGCACCAACCAGGGGTGCCATCACATCAGTATTGCCAAATTTTCTCAGCGATTAGCCTAAAATGTGTTACCATAAAGTTTTTTGTGTGTTTGATGATGGTAGTGTTTGTTAGCAATGCAGTGAATAATGCCATGTTGCAACTAGGTGTTCTTTTATTTTGAGCTTGTTTGATGTGCCCCGCCACTGGCATTGAAACTTGTGCGTGTGTGGCCTTTATGGAATTATCCTAACTTGTTCGCCAACATAGCACTTTGACACTTCTTGTAGCCTACCGGGCGCACAGTATGTGCCAGGACTCCACTAAACCACCTGAAAAGGGAGTGGTGTTGGAAGAGGGGTATCACTGCAGGTGTTGTTCAACCACAGGCATGAATTATCTGAAGCTACAGTTATTTACAGGTTGATCAACATTCTAAATGGGTGATGATGGAAAAATACAGATCGTGCCTTATAACCTACATGTTCAAGCGCTAGCACATCATTCTTCAAATTTGTCAGTGAAAACATTTCAGGCAAAGCTATGAACAAAATACAGATAATGTTGTATGATGTTGTACACTATATTTCCGTGATATATAGGCCTAGAGAAACAGGTCTAATTAAAAACATTAACATGAAGAAATATTAGTCATATCTTTACTTAACGTTAATGATAAACAGAGTAATTATCACTCCTAAATCATTATGATTAAATACTGGAACAGAGGTTCTGTTCCATTATTTAATCATAAAGATAAATACTGGAATAGAGGTTCTGTTCCATTATTTAATCATAATGATTTAGGAGTGATAATTATTCTGTTTCTTCATGTTAATGTTTTTCATTAGGCCTGTATTTTTCGATCATCACCCATTTAGAATGTTGATAAACCTGGAAATAACTGTGGACAAGTTATGATTCCATAAAGGCCACACACGCACAAGCAATGGCAATACTGGCAATACTGAGGATGGCGGCCCTGGCACCAACATTATGTTAACAGTTGCATATTGCACCAGCATTAGTGTAACCTTTAAACAGAGAGATAGAACCTGAGTTTGGTCTATATTCAGACCTTAGACATGAATTTAACACAAAACTGTCAACCATATGCCCAGACATGTCAAAAGGATGGTTAACAGTTTGAATGCCAGGTGTTTTTAACAAGCTTTGGCCCAGAGTGCCAGCAATCCAGGCCACTGTTGCCTATTTTTATAGAGCCACAGCGTATTCTGTGTTATAGCTATGGACACATACTATGGGTCATTTGAAAGGTAAGACTCTGAGCTCTCAGTGGGTGAAAACCGTTTATTTCTACATGCCTCCGTTCCTGAGAAATCCCAAGCTAAACAGTGGGTAGTTTTCATCAAAATCCTTGTTTTTTTCTAGAAAAGGAGATATCGCTTCTTTTATGATTATGATGGCGTGTTCTCTGTCAAGTTTCGAGGAGTGACACAAGCCGAATCATGCCTGTGGTGAGACTGCCACCTAGTGACGAACCCGCGAAAGGACAACATGACATGACGTGCATTATTTGACACGAATGCTGCAATAGTAATCAAATGCTGCCTTGTGATGTGAAAATGTCCAGACAAAATGTGCAGATCGTGAGTTTTTATGAGTTTCCGATCGTAATTTATTTCAGTTCTATTTATCACAGAGTTCCAAAAATCATATATAACCTGTGTGAGGGTTTCTATTTTCGTAAATTAAAAAAAAAGGCAAAAACGTAACATTACGTTTTTGGCACTCAACGCATGACAAGTAATAACGGCATATTACGTTTCTGGCATTCAAAGTGTTAAAGAGGCAGCAATGCTACAATCCATTGAAGCCACCCCACATTTTAAGAAAAAAAGAGAGATATTTGCATGCTTATTTATATCATACATTTGACCTTTTTGTTTATGTTTTTTCCCCCCATAAATTTGTCTATTATAATTCATTACATGTCTGTTTTATTACTTTTAGGCTACTCTGTTTATGCCTGGCAATATTGTACATATCCTCAGTAAAGGCAGGAGAGTCAGGCCTTTCTGGTAGAAGATGTTCTTTACACACAGGTCCTTTATGCAAAATTGAGCATTTCTCTGCGTCAGTCATAATTTTTCTCAGCCAGAGCGCAGGGCCATTGGCTTGTAACGTTGAGTCCACATGTTGGGGTCCAGGCTACTACTACTACTACAATCTCTGCTATATTCCATTAAATTCATAACCATAACCAGTACATGTTTCTATTAACTTTATCATTACACTTGCCCATATCCAAATGCTATTCAGATGCAACTTCAAAAACAGGCACGATAGGAAAATGTCTTGTAGCCTACATATTTCTACCAAGCAAAATCAGCGTTGCAATGTTGTGGCCTAACAATACATGAGCACACTTCTGGGTAAACTGCTTTTTTTGTTTCCAAGAAAGTCTCATTTTAATGACAAAGTGATTTGATGATGACAGAAACAGGTATGTATCTTGCAAATACTACTCGGGAACTCTCTCTCTCTCTCTCTCTCTCTCTCTCTCTGATGCACCTGTGTCACCGCCTCTCACTTGTGCTGCTGGAATGTTGCGCGGTAGCACAAGACTTGTTTATTTCTCTCAACTCGCGGGAGATTTTAGATAATTTGTATTACGTCCATGAACCCCTATAGAAATACAGTAAACACCCAGATGTTCCAGGAGACTTGGGGTGTCTGTGCTGTGTATCATTTTGGCAAC
>JAODXP020003605.1:0-12500 GCA_027497455.2 Sardinella longiceps
CTAGAGAGATGGCCACTACACCCGCATGTGTGTGTGTGTGAGAGGGCCACTGGAACGTACTGGTATTGCCCCGGTAACGTTACAGTGATGTGATCTTGCGAAACAAAAGAGACAGACTGTAAACATCTTTTATTTGGACCAGACAAAATACTGCAGTGACTCAACAGTCCTGACCTGGACTGGACTGTGTGTGTGTGTGTGTGTGTGTGTGTGTGTGTGTGTGTGTGTGTCTGCCAACACTGTCACTCAAGAGCCCTGGACTTGACACTACAAATATAAATGCTCATGTTAGCGTGCAGCGTTTTTCCTTGCCCCCGTTACTCATGGATGCTTCCTGCACTGTCTGTAAAGCGCCGTGAGACAATGCACTGTATTTAATCTCTCTACAAATAAAATTGAATTGAAAATTGAATTGAATCATCCTGCTGCAAGTCTCTCATCTGCAACCTATGAGTTCGTGTTCGCACTACAAGACTTGGTGAGTGTTCAGTAACTTACATACAGTACAGGCGAGTCTGTAGAATTCGTTGGACGCTGCCATGCTTTAATGTAGTCTAGATACATATAATATTTCAGAATAATTTGCAAGCAAATGGTGGCATGACTGTGGAGTTCCAGTCGTGCACACATTGACACCATATACGACATCATCTGTGTGTGTCTGTTTGTAGTTTCAATACATCAGAATAAGAGTTAACATGCAAATCAAAAAGCACCACTTGGGCATGTGGGCAAGACCATCTGGAAAGACACACACACACACACACACACACACAAACACCCACACACAGTTACGGCCGATTCACACACAAACCTGTGCGTGAGCGGCGCGTAAGCGGTGCGGGCGCGGTTTTGGGGCGATTTCATTTAGAATACATGTTAACAGGTTAGGTCATTCAGACTGCACGTGTGTTCTGCGCGGCTCCTGTCCGGTTTCTGAGCGGTGAACCGCGCAGCTCCCGCGCTGCTTTTTTGAAATAGAAACAAGTTCTATTTTTCCAAGCGTTTTCAGCGCGGTAAGCGGGACTTGCGCGGTGTCTATAGATTTTGAATGCAGAGCTCAGGCAGCCGCTTCGCGCAGAACACCGCAGAAACAATTTCTTGTGTGAATGCCCAAGTCCACAGGCACCGCTCACGGACCGCTTACGGACCGCACCGCGAACGCCCAGATGCGGTGTGATTCGGCCGTTAGACTTCAAATACCAATCACACACACATACACACACACACACACACACACACACACACGTAAGTGATGTCCTGAACTCCCAGACTTCATATACCAATCACACACACACACACACACACACACACACACACTTAAATGGCACACTGAACTCCTAGACTACACACACACACACACACACACACCACACTGTACACACACACACACACACACACACACACACACACACACACACACACACACACTTAAGTGATGCAGTGATCTCCAAGACTTCACATATCAATCACACACACACACACACACACACACACACACACACACACACACATATGATGCACTGAGCTTCCAGACATCACATATCAATCACACTGCCGCTACTGAAGATGCTCCATCCAGCACAGATGCCTTCAGTCCTCTGACTTCACCCAGGAATGTAGGTCAGCGTGCGTGTGTGTGTGTGTGTGTGTGTGTGTGTGTGTGTGTGTGCGTGGCGGGGTTAGAGACAGAGGCCTGTGTTCTGTTTGCAAGCCCTTTTTAATCATCATCATTGGGTCGGACTGCTGTTGTGTGTGTGTGTGTATATATGTGTGTGTGGGTGTGTGTGTGTGTATGTGTGTGTGTGTGTGTGTGTGTGTGTGTGTGTGTGTGTGTGTGTGTGTGTGTGTTGAGCGTCTGATACCCTGCACAGAGGATCATGTAATTGAGGCTGCAGGAGCGGCTAAAGCTGCTTATCCTGTTGTTGTCCAAAAGCAGGGAGTGGGAGGGGGGATCACAGACTTATCTAACTAACACACACACACACACACACACACACACACACACACACACACACAGACTTATACTGCTGTCTGCATGAATCAAAAATCAAACCAGAGGAGCCATCAGAGAGGTCGGTTTTAATAGAGCACGGAGCCATCACGTTATCATCAGAAGGGTTGCTTTATCGAAACGAGGAGCCATCACGTTATCATCCGAAGGGTTGCTTTATCGAAACGAGGAGCCATCACGTTATCATCCGAAGGGTTGCTTTATCGAAACGAGGAGCCATCACTAGTCTCGCTTTATCATCAGAAGGGTCGCTTCATCAAGGGTCGTTTTACCATCACGAGGAGCAATCAGAGAGGTTGTTTTATCGGAGCGAGGAGCCATCACAAGGGTCGTTTATCATCTGAGAGGTCACTTTCTCATCACGAGGAGCCATCAGAGGGATCAGTCTATCATCCCAAGGAGGCATCAGATATGTCTGCGTCAGCGGTGTGTGTGGTGCAGCTGCTGGTGGTGGCGTGTGTGTGTGTGTGTCCGAGCGGTGCGGCCGAAGGCTCGTTCCAGCGCAGGCTGGTTCTGGACATGGCGAAGGTTCTGCTGGACCACTACTGCTTCCCTGAGAACCTGCTGGGCATGCAGGAGGCCATCCAGCAGGCCATCAGCAGCGGCGAGATTCTACACATGTCCGACCGCAAGGCGCTGGCCAACGTGCTCTCCACCGGCGTGCAGGGCGCCCTCAACGACCCCCGGCTCACCGTGACCTTTGAACCGGGCTTCGTTCCCGTGGCGATGCCGGCGATAAGCCTGCTGTCGCGGGAGCAGCTGTTGCGTGTGGTGAGGAGCTCGTGTAAGGTGGAGCTGTTGGACAACGGCGTGGGCTACCTGAGGATCGACCGCATCATTGGCCGAGACACGGCGGCTAAGCTAGGTCACTTCCTGCAGGAGAGCGTGTGGAACCGCGTGGCTCGGACCCGAGCTCTGATCCTGGACCTTCGCTTCAGTGTGGGCGGCGACCTCTCCGGACTGCCCTTCCTCGTCTCCTTCTTCGGGGAGGCCGCGTCGCCCACGCTCATCGAGACCATCTACAACCGACCCAGCAACACCACCAGGGAGCTGTGGACGTTGCCACGGTTACTGGGTCCGCGCTATGGCAGGCGCAAGGATCTGATGGTGCTGGTCAGCAAGCGCACCAATGGGGCGGCAGAGGCACTGGCCTACGCCCTCAAGCACCTCAATCGAGCCATCGTTATCGGCGAGAGAACTTCTGGAGGGTCGGTGAAAATCGATAAGATCCAGATCGGAAGCTCCGGGTTCTACATCACTGTGCCCGTAGCCAGATCTGTGAGTCCGGTGACCGGGCAGAGCTGGGAGGTGAACGGTGTCTCTCCTGCGGTCTTGGTCCGGCCGAAGGAGGCGGTGGCGAAGGCCAAGGCTTTGCTGGCCGCTCGAGAGGCGATCCCGAAGGCCGTCCGCAGCGTGTCCGACCTCATCCAGAGGTACTACGCCTCTCGAGACAAAGCCAGCGCCCTGCTGAAACACCTGGAGAGCACCGACTTCTTCACGGTCATCTCCGAGGACGACCTTGTGGCCAAGCTCAACTACGAGATCCAGTCGGTGTGTGAGGACCCGCGGCTCATCATCAAGACGGACAAAACTGGGCCAGCAGTGCCGGAGGACCCAGCCGAGTCAACACCAGCCAGCTCGGAGTCGGACACACACACACTACTTGTGGACGACGTTTTCACTGTGGAGGTCCGGCCAGGGAGGAGCGGATATCTGCGCTTTGACCGGTTCCTGGACGCCGCTAATCTCCGCAGACTGGAGGCCTCCATGGCACAGAAGATCTGGGAGCCAATCAGAGAGACGGATCATCTGATCATTGACCTGCGCTCCAACACGGGCGGCCCCTCCGAGGGTCTTCCCCTGCTGCTGTCCTACCTGCACGACCCCGACACACCTGTGCTGTTCTACACACTCTACGACTCCGTCCAGAACACCACCACAGAGTTCCGCAGCTCCCCGGTCCAGGGCCCGCCGTACGGTTCCGAGAGGAACGTCTACATTCTAACGGGGTACCACACGGCAGCGGCGGGGGAGGAGTTTGCTTACCTCATGCAGACGCTGCGACGCGGGACGGTCATCGGGGAGATCACCTCGGGCAACCTGCTCCACTCACGCTCCTTCCAGGCCGAGGGGACAGGGATCGTCGTCACGGTGCCCGTGCTCAACTTCGTGGATAATAACGGCGAGTGTTGGCTGGGGGGCGGGGTCGTGCCAGATGCCATCGTGTTGGCGGACGAGGCGGAGGAGGCGACGGCGGAGATCGTGGCATTCCACGGGGAGATGCGAGCGCTGGTGATGGGAACGGGCGAGCTGCTTGAGGAGCACTACGCTCTCCCACGGGTGGCCACTACAGTGCGCTCCGTCCTGCAGGACAAGTGGCAGGGCGGCTCGTACCGCTCGGCGGTGGACTATGAGTCACTGGCGTCGCAGTTGACCTCTGACCTTCAGGAGACGTCAGGTGACCACCGTTTGCACGTATTCTACTGCGACGTGGAGCCTGAGGCCGTGCAGGAGGCGCCCAGGATTCCGTCTAGCGACTCTGCCGCCTACATCGTCGACGCCCTTTTCAAAGTCGACTTGTTGCCAGGCAACGTGGGATACCTGCGAGCAGACACAATGCCAGACCTGGAGGTGCTGCAGGCCATTGAAGCTCAGCTGCTCAAGCAGGTGTGTGTGTGTGTGTGTGTGTGTGTGTGTGTGTGGGTGGGTGGTGGCTGGGTGTGTGTGTGTGTGTGTGTGTGTGTGTGTGTGTATGTGTGTGTGTGTGTGTGTGTGTGTGTGTGTGTGTGTGTGGGTGTGTGGGTGGGTGGCTGGGTGTGTGTGTGTGTGTGTGTGTGTGTGTGTGTGTGTCAAAGCAGACAGGGGTTGGGGTGTGATGAAGTATGATGATTCTAAGAGCCTAGCGGGGATCCAGAGAATGTCTAATATCAGGACCCCCTTGAAAATGAGATACGCTATCTCAAGGGGTTATCCTTAAATAAAGAATAAAGAATAATATCATAGTCAATGTTCGGGCCCAAAATCATTTCCTGCAATAGGGCTTCTCTAGATTTTCTAGGGCGCCCCTGAAATAAGATTTGTGTTTGTGTGTGTGTGTGTGTGCGTATATGCCAAAAGACTGATGCTATGTTGTTATTGATCATCAAACCCCCAGGTGTGTAATTATTGTTTAATTGATTGTTAACTAATTAATTGCCGGCAGGTGTGGAGTAAGCTGGTGGGAACGGAGGCGTTGGTTCTGGACCTGCGCTTCAACACGGGTGGTTCTAGCTCCGCCCTCCCTCTGCTGTGCTCGTACGTGATTGGCCCAGAGCTGCCCGTGCGCCACCTGTACACCGTATTTGACCGCACCTCCTCCTCCACCTCCAACGTCACCACTCTGCCCCAGGTGACGGGCCCTAGATACTCGCCGCTCAAGGACGTCTACGTCCTGACCAGTCACATGACCGGTTCGGCAGCCGAGGCGTTTGCACACGCGCTCCAGGACCTCCGCAGGGCGACGGTGATCGGCGAGCCCACCATCGGAGGGTCTCTGTCCATCGGAATGTTCCAGATCGGCGGCAGCATCCTGTACGTGTCCATCCCCAACCAGCTGGTGCTGAGCGCGCTCACTGGGGCTCCGTGGAGCATGTCGGGCGTGGAGCCAGACGTCCCCACTCAGGCCTCCGAGGCGCTCAACGTGGCCAAGAGAATCAGTGCCGCCAAGCAGCAGCAACAGCAGCGAGCCAAGCAGAACTGAGAGTCCCCCACTGCACTGTGTTTGTGTGTGTGTGTGTGTGTGTGCGCCAAGCAGGAGCTAAGAGTCCCCCACTGCACTGTGTGTATATGTGTTTGTGTGTGTGTGTTTGTTTGTGTGTGTGTGTGTGTGTGTGTGTGTGTGTGTGTGCGCGCCAAGCAGGATGCCAGCAGCTAAGATGCCCCCACTGCCCTGTGTGTGTGTCCGCGTGCCAAGCAGGACGCCTCCCACTTCACTGTGTGTGTGTGTGTGTGTGCCAAGCAGGACGCCTACAACTAAAAGTCCTCCTCTGCACTGCCATGACCTTCTTCCCCCGATAGTGGTGCCACTTGCTCACGTAATTCGCTCGCTCTTGAAAATCTGTTTTGCTCGTTCTCGTGATTCTGTTTCGCTCGCTCTCGTAACTCTGTTTCGCTGTTTCACATCGCTCACATGTTAATTCTGTTTCATTCACCTCTTAATTCAGCTTTCAGTGGAGGACCTTTTGCAACACACTTGTTAGAAGCACAGAGTTAAGCTGCTTTTTTTCCTTATGATTAAACACGAGTGTGTGTGTGTGTGTGTGTGTTTATGTGTTTATATGAGGTCAAATTCAAGAGCATTTCTGAGCCCCAAACGTTGGACTAAGTCGGATGAATGTGGACCGACCTCACTGACTCTCTGTAAGTGTGTGTGTGTGTGTGTGTGTGTGTGCCTGTCTGTATGCAGTAATTCCGATTGATTGGAACTCCAGATGGAAAAAAGAATGTAACCACTTTTACTTTAAAAAATAAGATATTTATGCCATGGAAATTTTATTTTTAAAAAGATTTGAAAATAAGATATTTTAAGAATGTGCCACGTGTAAGGAGTTGCCTTTTAAAGGACAAGCTATGAGAAGGTATTTTGAATATATAATACATGTTAATGATTTAATTTAGTTGTGATGGAAGTAAAATATTAATGAATCTTAATGATTTAATGTATTTGGCCATATTCCACTGATCCTGAACCTGCAATTCTTGAATCCACCCCCTTGTCCTATGGGACTGTGTGATGACCCCTATGGGCTATGCTATGGAACCTATAGTGTGCTCATATAGACATCTCTCCCTATGGGACTGTGTGGGACCCCTATGGCTATGCTATGGGACCTATAGTGTGCTCATATAGACATCTCTCTTAGGACCCCTATGCTATGGGACTGTGTGATGATCCCTATGGCCTATGCTATGGGACCTATAGTGTGCTCATATACATCTCTCCCTATGGGACTGTGTGAGACCCCTATGGCCTATGCTATGGGACCTATAGTGTGCTCATAGACATCTCCCTATGGGACTGTGTGGGACCCCTATGGCTATGCTATGGAACCTATAGTGTGCTCATATAGACATCTCTCTCTATGGACCCTATGCTATGGGACTGTGTGGATCCCTATGCCATGCTGGGACCTATAGTGTGCTCATATAGACATCTGTCCTTATGGGACCCCTATGCTATGGGACTGTATGGGACCCCTATGCTATGGAACTAGGGTTGCCACCTGTGTCTGACAAAATCCTGTGAAGTTTGACCATCGAATCTACTGTACCTTTTTTTATTTGTAAGCAGCAACGCCCTTCACACATCTAACCCAAGATAAAAAAACACCCTTCTACGCTGCAATTGTATAGTTCTAATTAGCAGAAATATACAAAATATGGTAACACTTTGCGGTAAGGGTACATGAATTATCATGAATTCATTCATGATTTCATTCATGATTCACTCGTGATTCATGCATTACTTCATCTCTGAATATCTAATGACTCATCAGGTATTAGCATGAATTTATTGTTTATCATTAATGACCTCCTGATGAAATAGCAGATGATCTTAAGCATTAATTACTCTGTGTACATCATCATGAGTCATGACTAATTACACATGATCATGATGTTTTTGTTCAAAAGAATTTGATATAATTTGATATAATAAAAGTACTTATTTAGCCTACTTTGGCCTAGTCATACGCCATCCGTCAAATAAATTTTACCAATTTAACCATGTCAACACTTTAGTTGAGGGGGCACAAACATGATGAATTCATCATGATCATGCTAATAATCATGACTCATGCTAATTAATCATGACTCATGATGATGTACCCAGAGTAACTAATACTTAAGATCATGTGCTATTTCAGCAGGAGGTCATTAATGACAAACAATGAATTCATGTTAATTCCTGATAACTCATTAGACTTTCAGAGATGAAGTAATGCATGAATCATTAATTTATCATGAATGTTTTCATGCATGAATTCATGATAATTCATGTACCCTTACCGCAAAGTGTTACCCAAGATATTTGTTTAGTTAATTGCTTTATTTAATAGCAGGTTTTTTGTTTTTTTTTTAATCCTGAAAAACAGGACTTTTTCAGGATTTTTTATTTTTTTATTTATTAAATTCCAAGACAGACCATGAAAATCCGGGACAATCAGGAAACCGGAGAAAGGTGGCAACACTATATGGGACTGTGTGGAAGCCCTACACTAGGCTATGGGCCTGTTTGTGTGCTCATATTATAGGCAGCATTCCCATAGTACAGTCGCTCATGAGAGTTGCGGGGAGTGGCATGGACTGATTAACCCCGGCCCCTAGCACTCAACCCCTGGCAGGAAGTGGATGAATTGACTGTTTAAAAGGCTCACTAAGCTGGTAAGAATGTATCATATGAACTGTATGACTGAAATAAAGTCTTTAAGCCACACTGCAGGCTGCTGGAATGTTCTGACAATATGAGTCGTCAGACTCTGTGCTGTTGAAGATTCAAGATTCAAGAATTTTATTTGTCACATGCATAATTGTTAAAGTACAAAAAGCAGTGAAATGTAGATTGGGGCTGAACTCCTTCTGTGCAAGCAAGAATCATTAATAATAGTAATAAATAAGAAAAGAATAGTGTGTGTGAGGTCATGCATTGATAAACCGTATGGCTTGTGGAAAGTAGCTCTTCCTTAACCTCTCAGTTCTTGTTCTGGTGGAACGGAACCGCTTTCCAGAAGGCAGTCTTACAAAAACATTATGACTGGGGTGGTGAGAGTCTTTGATGATCCTGTTTGCCCTGGTCTGACATCGCCAGCAAATCACTTTGTGGAGGGTGGTTTTGTCTTGAGAGGTGCAGTTTCCATACCATGTTCCCAGTTGAAGGTAGGGGTGCTCCGAATTTATATTTAAAGCAATCATCCAATCAACACATAGCCCTGCTGTTTCACAGTTTAAAAAGTTTTATTTAACAGTACTCACTACCGAGGTTAAAAAAAAAGCCAAGTCAAAGCTTTCGTGCTGCCACTGCAGCTCTTGTTCACTGATGGAGAAAGTACCACATGACCACAGGTGTTTCTAATTTATTAGAAGTTTTGGGTAGGGTGCGCACATCCAAAAACACTTGTTGCAGGTGCCAGACAAAAGTGTCAGACAGTTGAAGAAGGTAGGTCTGCACACTGCCAATAAGCTCCAAAAAATAAACTTTATTATTTAAAAAGAAACGTTTCGATCACCCTTCATCTTCATCAGGCCTGGATCTTCATCCAGATCTAATTCATTAGACCCAGAAGGCCCTTGGTGGCCATGTGGCAGAAGCCCTTACTGACCACATTCCGCGCCCAAGATAGCGAAAGAAACAGCAGCTAATGCTAACAAGGACACAAGGAGTTTTTATTTGTCACATGCATATGATTAGTACTGCTAAAACTCCAGTGAAATTTGTGTCTGGTGACAGTCTATTGTGCAAAGTACAGAAGTACCGTAGGAAAGTGGCCAGATATGCCAGCTTCTGTCACCGTTAGCTGCCGTTTTGCTATCTCGGTCTGCGTTGCTGCGTCATTGTGGTGACTATAAACAGCACATAGCTCTGTAAAACAGCAGGGCTACATGTTGGTTCACTCCAGATAAATTCTTTAAGTACAGCTGAGGGGCATGGCCAGCATGGATGAGATATTACAGGAAGTACACCTGTGGAGGGGCGTGGCCTAGTACTGAGGGGGTTCTACACTACATATGGACACCATCTTTTATTTTGAACACTGTCTTCCATTCTCTCTCTCTCTCTCTCTCTCTCTCTCTCTCTCTCTCACACACACACACACACACACACGCTCTATCACTCACAAAACACACACAGACACACACTTACGCACACACAGACTCTCTATTCATCAGTGTCTTTACATTGTCTTCATCTCTCTCACACACACATATGCTCTCTGTAATACACACATACACACACACACTCTCTCCCACACGACACACTCACTTTCACATACACACACACTCTCTCTCTCTCTCTCTGACTCTCTCACATTCACTCTCTCTCTCTCTCTCTCTCTCTCTCTCTCTCTCTCTCTCTCTCTCTCACACACACACACACACACACACTCACTCACTCACACACTCTAGTGTTTTTCTTCCCCTCTTAATAGACATCTGACTGCAGTTATTGAGCATTTCTGATCCTTCTCAATAAAGTCTATTTTGGGTTGACCTGTTTTAGACAATCCTGTTGTCCGCCTCCCTCCCTCCCTGTGTATGTGTGTGTGTGTGTGTGTGTGTGTGTGTGTGTGTGTGTGTGTGTGTGTGTGTGTGTGTGTGTGTTTTCTGGTCCAGTATGGCTGTCGTTTCGGTAACAGCTGCCCAGGTAAATGGGTCCAGCGTGGCCCCAGGCTGTGTGTGTGTGTGTGTGTGTGTGTCCTGAGCTGAGCCGAGCGGTGCTGAGCTGGGACTGCAGATCACTCCTATTTACCAACAGCAACTCCAAGTGGGTAATTACACAACCTGCCTGCCGACTGTTAAACCACCTCCTAATCTCTTTGGAATGTCTGCTCCCAGATTAGGCATGGTGAGACTTGGGATGTGTGTGTGTGTGTGTGTGTGTGTGTGTGTGTGTGTGTGTGTGTGTGTGTGTGTGTGTGTGTGTGTGTGTGTGTGTGTGTGTGTGTGTGTGTGTGTGTGTGTGTGTGTGTGTGTGTGTGTGTGTGTGTGTGTGTGTGTGTGTGTATGCTGCATCTATCCATGAAACAGTAGGCACATGTGCTGTATGGTGTGTCTCCCATATGATCTGAGAAATATTGGAATTTATCTTTGTGTGTGTTTGTGTGTGTCGTTGTATGGTGTGTGTGTGTGTGTGTGTGTGTGTGTGTGTGTGTGTGTGTGTATGCTGCATCTATCCATCAAACAGCAGGCACATGTGCTGTATGGTGTGTTTCCCAGATGAAAGGTTTGGAATTTCTTTTTGTGTGTTTGTGTGTGTCGGTGTGAGTGAGTGTGTGTGTGTGTGTGTGTGTGTGTGTGTGTGTGTGTGTGTGTGTGTGTGTTTAAGGTGTGCAGTATCTATCCATCAACAACAGGCACATGTGCTCTATTGTGTCTCACATCTGACAGGTTTGATTGTGTGTGTGTGTGTGTGTGTGTGTGTGTGTGTGTGTGTGTGTGTGTGTGTGTGTGTGTGTGTGTGTATGTGTGTTCTCAGCTTCCATCCGCTAGCCAGCTGGACTTGCACATGTGCGGTATGGTATGTCTCCCATCTGAGATATTAGGAGTGTGAGTGTGTGTGTTTGTGTGTGTGTGTGTGTGTGTGTGTGTGTGCATGCTGAGTATACATTGTTAGCTTGTTATTGTCTTAGCGTTGGCGAGTGGCTAATGAGCTTAGAGGCTTATTCTAGACAAAGCTTCTTATGTGTGAGTTAACAGCACCCTCACTGTTCGCCCAGCTTCATTTCCCACGTCGCCATCACAGGAGCAGCACACTCTCTCCAGCTCGCCTCTCACCTACACACACACACACACACACCCAAACACACACCTGCTCCAGACTCCCCGTCTCCGCCGAGCAAGCCAGCGATCGTCACTCCGCACGATGGCCGGAGCCCGAGCCATGCTGCTGGTGTGTGCCGCCTTCCTGGTGGGCACACACACACCCATCACACACGCCGCCTTCCCCCCCACCCTCATCATGGACATGGCCAAGCTGCTGCTGGATAACTACTGCTCGCCCGAGCGTCTGGTGGGCATGGAGGAGGCCATTGACGCCGCTAGCAGCAACACCGAGATCCTGAGCATCGAGGACCCACGGGCGCTGGCCGCCGTGCTGTCCGAGGGCGTGAAGGGCACGATCTCCGACCCGCGCGTGTCCGTCTCCTACGAGCCCAACTTCGCACCCCCACCTGCTCCCCCCGCACTCAGCGATCTCCCCCCCGAGCATGTAGCAGCCGTGCTCCAGGGTACGGTTAAAGTCGAGGTGATGGAGGGCAACATCGGTTACCTGCGGATCCAGCACATCATCGGCGAGGAGATGGCCCAGCAGATCGGCCCGCTGCTCATCGAGTACATCTGGGACAAGATCCTGCCCACGTCCGCTCTCATCCTCGACTTCCGCCACACCACCACGGGCGAGCTGTCCGGGATCCCCTACATCGTGTCCTACTTCACCGAGGCCGAGCCCGCCATCCACATCGACACCGTGTACGACCGTCCGTCCGACACCACCACCGAGCTGATGTCTATGACCACGCTCCTCGGCGCACGCTACGGCACGGTCAAGCCTCTTATCCTACTGACCAGCGGCAGCACCTCCGGCATCGCCGAGGACGTGGCCTACGCCCTGAAGAACCTCAAGCGGGCGACTCTCGTGGGTGAGCACACGGCCGGCGGATCGGTCAAGATCGACAAGCTGAAGGTGGGCGAGACGGACTTCTACGTGTCGGTGCCCGTGGCGAAGTCCACTAGC
>JAODXP020003605.1:15000-22500 GCA_027497455.2 Sardinella longiceps
TGTCCACACACACACACACACACACACACCTGTCTGTCCACACACACACACACACACACACACACACACACACACACACATACACACACACAACTCTCACAGGTAACACACACTTGTCTATCCACAAACACACCTGTCTGCTCACACACACACCTGTCTGCCCATACTCACAGGTAACATACACACCTGTCTGCTCACACACACACACACACACAACTGTCTGTACACACTCACAGGTAACATGCAACTGTCTGTTCACACATACACACACACACACACACAACTGTCTGCCCACACTCACAGGTAACACACACACACACACACACACACACACACACACACACACAAACCTTTCTGCTCTCACTCAACATAAACAGAAATCTGTCCACCATAGCCTGTCTCCCTAACTGTGTGTGTGTGTATGTGTATGTGTGTGTGTGTGTGTGTGTGTGTGTGTGTGTGTGTGTGTGTGTGTGTGTGTGGTGTGTGTGTGTGTTATGTGTGTGTGGTGTGTCTCAGGTAAGCGCTACGGCTCCACAAAGAGTCTGCTGATCCTGACGAGTGGTGTGACCGCCGGGGCAGCGGAGGAGTTTGTCTACATCATGAAGCGTCTCGGCCGCGCCATGATCATCGGAGAGACGACGGCCGGAAGCTCCCACCCTGGCGTGGCGTTCCGCGTGGGCGAGAGCGACGTGTTCCTCAACATTCCCATCACACACTCCGACACCAGCCAGGGGCCCGCCTGGGAGGGTGCAGGAATCGCCCCCCACATCCCCGTCCCCGCCGCCGCCGCCCTCGACACCGCCAAGGGCATCCTCAACAAACACTTCGCCGGACAGAAGTGAGACACGCCCACCTAGGCCAGGCCACACCCACGCCCACCCTCAGGCCCCGCACGCCAAACACATCCCAGAGGCAGCACGCACACACACACACACACACACACACACACACACACACACAGATAGAACATGCGCATACACACACAGACAGTGCACAAAAACACACATACACACACATACACACAGATAGAGCACACACATATATATGCACAGAGTGCATACACACACACACACACACACACACACACACACACACAGAGGGTGCGCATGCCATACATACACACAGAGAGGCCAGGGTGCAGTGGAGTGGAAGTATCCAGAGAATCAGTGTTGCATCTGAGTCTTCTGCACCTTGCTGATAGCATCACACACACACACACACACACACGCACACACACACACACACACACACACACACACACACACACACACACACACACACACACAGGGTGTCAATGCTAAGAGTGTGTGTAAGTGTCAGAGTTGAAGAGAACTAGACTGAGATGTTGATCAAGTAGACATAGACTACTAGACTAGGCTAGACTAAGGCATGGCCACTCCTTGCACTTTAACCCTTAACAAATCCCTCAGATTTACATTAGAAACATTTTCAGCTTGGGAAAGAATCTTCTTTCTAAAGGCACCTCATACACTGAAATTGGATTAGGAACATTTTCAGCAGTGCTTTGGGAAAAGAATCTTATTCTAAAGGCACCCGGTACACTGGGGTATGATGTCAAAGAATGAAAGGTCAGAAATCCGAGCTAAGTTGCTGACTGTGAGTCTATTTGAGGCATTATGTATGTATGATTGCACTCTGGGACTAACAAACAAACAAACAAAATGTTCTTTCTTCTTTTTGTCTTTTTATTTGTGGGAAACAAACATGTTTATTGGGGTGTGGGAAGAGGGGGGGGGGGGTAAGACGCACACCCGTGTCCAAAGAAATGGACTTCTGTTAATTCCTGAAGGCAAAACAATAAACATTTTGGGGAAACAACATAAACGTCTTCTGTGTTTTTTTCCGATTCTCTTCTCTTTTTCCGCTCGAAATCGTTTACATCTCAGCCGTAAACCTTCGGCGGGCGTCTGGTCTGGTCTGGTCTGACTCACACCTCCTGCTGAATTATTTCCAGACATCGCTGTTGTCTAATCGTTTGGTCCGCAAGCTAAGCTATGTGATTAGCCACACACACACACACACGCGGATGTCTTTAGCACAGGCAGGCTAATATTAGCCTCACACGGCTAACTAAAGCTAACTAAAGACCCTACACTGTAGGATTACATGTGCATGGCAGGATTACACACAGCTAAAACAATTTCCTTACTAGAAATTTCCATCCATTCCTCCCTGTCCCTGACCACTCTAGGGTGCTGGTCATGTGCCCGTGTGGCCAGCAGGGGGCAGTATGAGAGCTGCAGATGCCTGTGTGGCCAGCAGGGGGCAGTATTTGAGTTAGCTGCAGATGCTTCCCACAGGAAAAGTCCCTGCTTAGGACTCAGAATACCTCAGAGGTGAGAGCAGTGTTTCCACATGACCAATGCTAACACCGCTAACCAGAGGATATAAGAAGCCTACACACACACACACACACACACACACAAGCACACACACACTTATATACTCACCAAACACACACACACACACACACAAAGGTGAGAGTAGTCTTTCCACACGGCCAATGCTAACAGCGCTAACCAGAGGATATAAGCCCACTGCACACCCACACACACACACACACACACACACACACACACACACACACACACACACACACACACACACACACAGGGGCGTAGCACCAAATCCTGGGCCCTGTGCACAAGCAGTGGCCATGGGACCACTCACCACCTGAAATGCAATTCCAGACTCCTCAAGGGCCCTGCATCTTCTTGGGGCCCTGGTAACTCAGTCCCCCTTTTCCCCCTATTACGACGCCCCTGCACACACACACACACACACAAAGGTGAGAGCAGTGTTTCCAAATGACCAGTGCTAACACCGCTAAACAGAAGATACAAGACTTCTGCATACACACACTCACTAATGCAAACACACACATACAAACACACACGTGTACACACACACACACACACACAAGATCAAATGACATCTAAAGACACATTTATTAAGAGTTTAATTAACGCATCAAGCTAAACAAGGCTTAACAAATTTGCGTACATAATGACTGTAGCCATAGAGAATTAGAGTTGAATAGCGTCACATATCGGTGACAAGATAGACAGAGAGAGGGGGAACTGTATTAGTAGCCCGACAGTTCCGGAATTCTGGTTCTCTTGACAACATGGGTAGGCCTACAATGGGCATATTTGACCAGAGAAATAGAAAGCTAGATGTAGCCCAGGTGGCCTGTTTTATTTTACTGCTAAACCGGATAATTGTGCAAATATGGAAATTACTAATTGAGGAAATGAGCCGAGACCAATTCTGTTCCAGCTCCCAAACACAGTCTACAAAAAGTTCCAAGTGAAAATATCAAGTTTCAAAACATCATTGAAAAATATGCTTCATCCAGACCAGACTAAACCCAGATTGCAGTTGAAGGCTAGAAATACCCAAGCTCACATCTGCTATGGCCAGCATGCACCTGTCTACCTGCGTGGCAAGACACATTACACTACACACACACTCAAGAGAGGAGACTGGAAAAAATGAAAATTTGTGGTATCAAATGTGGTGGGCCGATCTAGTCCTATATGCCAGGGCCGGTTTTATGTCCCAGTCCACCACTGTGTGTGTGTGTGTGTGTGTGTGTGTGTGTGTGTGTGTGTGTGTGTGTGTGTGTGTGTGGGAGAGAGAGAGAGAGAGAGAGAGAGAGAGAGAGAGATGCTAGAGTACGTCTAGAGACGCACACACACACACACACACACACACACACACACACACAGACACCCTTATCCAGGCAGCTGGGGTAAATTCCAGTAAATCCTGGCTGGGGGCTGCAGACAGCACAGATTACACACACACCTAATTCTTCACCTGAAGGGACCCACCAGACCACACACACACACACACACACACACACACACACACACACACACACACACACACACACACACACATAGAAGCAGACAAACATGCTCCAACTCAAATGTCTCCCTCTCCCTCTCTCTTTCACATGCACACAAAAACACATGCACACGCGCACACAGTACACACACACACACACACACACACACACACACACACACACACAGTCAGCAGGCGTCTATGGAAGATGGCCTGCAGTCTCCTGGGGACCTGAGTTTATCCCCTAGGTTGAGGAGACTGCAGGTAAATATGATTATATAATAGCGCTAGTTCTATAACTGCAGTGCTGCACACCAACCAATAACTGTGGGGCAGAAAGTAAACACATTTGGCACAGGCCTACTTCCTTTGCATTCACCTCTCTTTCGGAGGCGAGGTCACACACACACACACACACACACACACACACACACACTCATAGAAGCAGAAAAACATGCTCCAACTCAAATGTCTCCCTCTCCCTCTCTCTTTCACATGCACACAAAAACACATGCACGCGCGCACACAGTACACACACACACACACACAAACTCTAAACTCTAAAAATCTAAACTTCTTACAGACAGCTGGCCAACATCCTCCATGCCCAACCCTATCCAAACCACCATTATTCCTACTATTGAGACAGCAATCAGCAGCGTTTGACATGGTCAACCACATTATAAACAAACTCAGAAACAAGGGCATTTATGGCAAAAGACACTCCAGGTTAGAATCCCATCTCACTGGACGTTTGTTCAATATGTCATGACTAGAACAAGCATCAGTACGACTCCACCCCACCCTAGGGGTGCCCCAAGGTTCAGTGTTAGGGCCGCTCCACTTTGCCTTATACAATACAGTACACCACATCATTGGGTCCAGTCATCCACTCATATGGCTTCTTCTACCACTGCTATGCACACCACACCCAGCTTTGCAGTATCTCGTGATTCTATTCACCTTATGCAGCCCCGCCCCTTTTTGTCTTTTTTTCTTCTGCGTTTGCCCTCCGATTGTCTTGGAAGTTCCGTTAGACGCTGCCTCTCATTCAAATCAACGTAATTTTCATGAAATACCACGATCACAAAACTCCTTATTGTAGCCGTAGAAACACCGTTTTTACTGCTGAAAACATCATTTTTTATCTGGCGACGAACTGTTCTGACTTTATTGATGGATGTAGTGAGCACAACTTAACAACATCATAAGACCACTTATATTAGACCGTTAAAACACCAAATATCACAATGCTAAGTCAATGCATTGCTAGACCGGATGTTGAATGACAATCGTCATGGCAGCGCCCATGTTTACCCGCGGAATAAGGTGAATAGTGTCAACATGGATCTCTGACTGTCTCTGACAATTTCTGAATGGTTGGAAGACCACCATCTCCAACTGAAGCTCTCCAAAACTGAGCGGCTCATCCTCCCGGCCAAGCAAACCTTACAGTACATCACAACATTAGCACAGAGATAGACTCCCTATCTGTTGCTCCCACCAAGGCTGCAAGGAATAATTGATGCCCAGTGACATTCACCGATCATGTTGCTGCTGTCGCCAGATGTTGTCGTGTTTCTCTGTTCAACATTAGTAAAATCAGGCCGTACCTAACCCAACATGCAACGGAGCTCCTGGATCAGAATTTGGTTATTTCTTGACCTGACTATTGCAATGTCCACCTAACAATGTCTTCCTCCCAGGTGTTGCTGTTGAATCCGCTCCAGATGCTCCAGAGTGCTGCTGTGTGTCTGGTTGTAAGAGCACATGTCACCACTGTTCATGGAGCTTCACTGGCCACCCCTATGGCCACCCCACATGGAGCTCTATGTAGCCTTGTGTAGCTCACATGTAGTCCTATGTAGCTCACATGTAGCCCTATGTAGCTCACATGTACTGTAGCTTTGTGTAGCTCATACTGATATCACACACACACACACACACACACACATACACACACACACACACATATTTTAAAGTATTTAAAGAGACATTCAAGCCAAGGCTACATATTTAGTGCACGCAAGGGGAAAGCATAAAGTGCAGTGATACTTAAGGTAGAGCATTTCAGGACAGATAAGGAACAGGATAGACAGCACAAGACAGGTCATAAGTACACCTGGCCTACAGCAGTGCAGTGACTACTTAAAGTTATTACATGACAGACAAGGGACAGGACAGACAACACAAGACAGGTCATAAGTAGGCTTTTACTACAGCAGTGGCTATAATATTCCAGTTAGGTTTGAGAGGCCTTGCATCATGACCCGTTGTTCAGCAGCCTGGCTGCATTCTAGAGGTGTGATCAGTAGGGAGAAGAGTGAGTGGGATGGGTGTGCTGTGTCCTTCACGATGAAACAGCGAGTGTTGTTGTAGATGTCAGAGAGGGAGGGGAGAGAGGCCCCAGTGATCTTTTCAGCTGTCCCCACCACTTACTGCAGGCCCTTTTGTTCTGCAGTGCAGTTACCATACCATGCTGCTCTCTCTCTCTCTCTCTCTCTCTCTCTCTCTCTCTACACACTGTTCACTACACACACACACGTAAACACTATCTTCCACAAACAAACGTTTTACACTTTTTACTTTACTTACCCAAAGTGCTTTTCTTCAAGAATATGTCCTTTTTGTGATGCAGTGTGGCTTTTTTTTTTTTGTCTCATCTTTAATGACTTTGTGAATTTGAATTATTGTGTAGCCTGTTTTACTGGAACCATAATGGAACAACATTATTGATATCTCCCTTTATAGCTTGTAGTATGTATGTAGGCAGCCTATGTATGTATGTATGTATGTATGTATGTATGTATGTATGTATGAATGAATGTCTATGTATATACAGTATGTATGTATGTATGTATGTATGAATGAATGTCTATGTATATACAGTATGTATGTATGTATGTATGTACAGTATGTACTGTATGTCTGTATGTATGTACGATGTCTGTGTGCCTATACTGTATGTTTGATGCATGAAATAGGCTTTTTCGTTTGGGATAAAGAAAGTATCTATATTTCCCCAGAACCAAGAGCGCATCAGATGTTGCAACATGTTGCACCAGCGGAACATAATCCCAGCCTAATGATGGACGTGAAGTGGCACTAAAACTTACAGAACATGCTAAATGCCTAATAAACACAAATAAGGTCCCTCAAACCCCCCTGTTTACATCTGTCCTATGCTAGAGTTTGGGCCGAAGATGGCGCGCAGACAATATGGGGATGTGAATCATTTGAGAACTTAAAAAAGACAAACAGGAGGCGCAACAGGGATTTGACCTATTTTTCCTTTTCCTTTTTTCTTGCAAGAAATCTGAAACCGGGTCGAGTTTGGCCGAGTCCACCCCTTCACGAGCATTTCACCGAACTCCAGCACGCTCTCTCTCCGACAGTTCTCTCTCTTGTCCTCTTTTCAGAGTCCATTTTAAGATTTTTATTTGTCAAAACGGGCAAGCAAATCTAAAACGACTTTTTCCTGCTGTAGCTACTGGTCTACGACTTCAGACGACTGACAGAAATCAGCTTTTTCACTTAATGCATTATGTCGATTTTAATCGCTCCTTAAGTGTTATTCATATTCGGAATTTCCCCTATCTTCACTGAAAACTTTCGATTTTGTCA
>JAODXP020003605.1:25000-27500 GCA_027497455.2 Sardinella longiceps
GAACTTTAGATCAGCCCCTTCTAGCTCTCAAACACAGACCCTTAGAACTTTAGATCAGCCCCTTCTAGCTCTCAAACACAGACCCTTAGAACTTTAGATCAGCCCCCTCTAGCTGTAGAACACAGACCCTTAGAACTTTAGATCAGCCCCCTCTAGCTGTAGAACACGGACCCTTAGAACTTTAGATCAGCCCCTTCTAGCTGTAGAACACAGACCCTTAGAACTTTAGATCAGCCCCCTCTAGCTGTAGAACACAGACCCTTAGAACTTTAGATCAGCCCCTTCTAGCTCTCAAACACAGACCCTTAGAACTTTACATCATCTCCTTGGAGCACTTTTCATCAATGGGAATGCCTGCCTTTCTTTACTGCAGTGTCAGTAGTAGATAGTTACTGTAATTTGGAAGTGACATTTTGGAGCGAACGGTAGTCAGATGAAAAAAAGCCTACCCTGCAGGTTAACCTATCGTTACAGTGCTAGGCAGCTAAGTCTGAGCTTCGTGCTTTATGACAAAAACAACTTGTTTTTGGTAGTCTTGTCATCAGTGGGCCTGCCTGCCTTTCTGACCACACTAATCAGACAGTCAGATGTTGGGACTCAGACAGACGTCCTCCTGACACAGAACAACTTGGTACATTATGCGGCCGAAGTGGAGGCTGTCATTGCTTTCACTGCTGCTAGAAACGAAGGACGTTTGTTATCCCTACTCAGCGTTCCACCGCGTTTCAGAACCAGGACATGTGATATAGGCCTATCGCCTATGCTCTAACACACCAATCATGAGAGCTGCTGAGATCCTGACTATGCAAAGACCACTGATATTTGGACTTGATTCAGAGGTGTAACAGTCTAACTATGTAAAGACTGTTGATATTTGGACCTAATTCAGAGGTTTAAGAGTCTAACTAAAAGACTACTGATATGTATGTGGGCCTGAGTTAGCCTGGCTTTGGCTATCCCCCTGGTCTGGGCTTTAGCTTCGTACAAGGGTCTGGCGTTTCTCCACTGACAAATGATTGCAAGCTGGAGTGAACTGTAGAAGTTTGAAATGATTAAATCTGATTTCAACCAATCGCTAACGTTATGCATCAGCTTGGTCGTGAAGTAAGCTATGCTACAACAACAGAAACCCAACGTTATCTCTCACAAATCCCGATCCTGCTTGCTTTTTAGCGCTGTATGGAATTGATCTCTGCAAACGATGCCAATGGCCAGAGTCGTGGAGGGAAATACTAATTGAGCGGAGCTACGTAGAAAGGCAAAGCCAGGCCTGAGTCAGAGTTTTAAGAGTCTACAAAGACTACTGATATTTGGACCTGAGTCAGAGGTGTAACAGTTTACAAAGACTACTGATATTTGGACCTAATTCAGAGGTTTAAGGGTCTAATTTGGTACAAGTGTAGCCGGTGGCGGTCCGCACGGCACACGGGTCTTGAACCCGCCACCCCGCAAGCTACAAACTCCCGGCATGGGAGTGGGACGCTCTAACCAACTGAGCTAAAAGCCCAAGCTTCTAAATTAGCCGTTAGAAGCGCCCATGGAATTGGGTGATGAGGATTTACACGTACTGCCGCCACGCTAGCCGAGCTAGCTGGCCTCCGTTACACTAGCTCATCAGTAATGAACCCAGAGGACTTGGTACTGTCCTCTAGTTACACAAAGGCAGATCTGTGATCAGTAGTGTCGGTTCTAAAGGCAGATCTGTAGTCAGTTCTAAAGGCAAATCTGTGATCAGTAGTGTTGGTTCTAAAGGCAAATCTGTGATCAGTAGTGTTGGTTCTAAAGGCAGATCTTTGATCAGTAGTGTTAGTTCTAAAGGCAAATCTGTTATCAGTATTGTCGGTTCTAAAGGCAGATCTTTTATGAGTAGTGTCGGTTCTAAAGGCAGATCTGTAGTCAGTTCTAAAGGCAGATCTGTGATCAGTAGTGTTGGTTCTAAAGGCAGATCTGTAGTCAGTTCTAAAGGCAGAACTGTGATCAGTAGTGTCAGTTCTAAAGGCAGATCTGTCATCAGTAGTGTCGGTTGTAAAGGCAGATCTGTGATCAGTAGTGTCAGTTCTAAAGGCAGATCTGTGATCAGTAGTGTCGGTTCTAAAGGCAGATCTGTGATCTGTGGTCAGTTCTAAAGGCAGATCTTTGATCAGTGGTGTCAGTTCTAAAGGCAGATCTTTGATCAGTGGTGTCGGTTCTAAAGGCAGATCTTTGATCAGTGGTGTCGGTTCTAAAGGCAGATCTTTGATCAGTAGTGTCGGTTCTAAAGGCAGATCTGTAGTCAGTTCTGAAGGCAGATCTGTGATCAGTAGTGTTGGTTCTAAAGGCAGATCTGTGATCAGTAGTGTCGGTTGTAAAGGCAGATCTGTGATCAGTAGTGTCAGTTCTAAAGGCAGATCTGTGATCAGTGGTGTCGGTTCTAAAGGCAGATCTATAGTCAGTTCTAAAGGCAGATCTTTGATCAGTAGTGTCGGTTCTAAAAGGCAGGTCTGTGATCAGTAGTGTCGGT
>JAODXP020003612.1:0-12500 GCA_027497455.2 Sardinella longiceps
TGCTGGTACAGTTTTACACTGCATTCTGAAATGTTTACCCCATGTTCCATGGCTGCCACGGTAACCATTAGTTTAATAACAAGTCTAGAATTCTAACCAGTTCAGTTGCAACATTTGTAACAGTTTCTTATGGTGAAATCTTGGCCCTCATAAGCCTGTAAGTTTATTTTACTTGTGTGAATTTGTTATTTGATGTAATGATCTTTTCTTTGTTGTATCTTTGCATGTTTACTATTATCTTAATAGCTATTTAATCAATATGGTTAATCTTAAATGCAAGTGCTGAATTCAGCAACTATCTGCCTATCAGAATGCAATGAGAAAATGTACAGTTGTCCTATTCTGCAGCCAATTGTATTGTTTCTGTTTGTTTCAGTTTTACAAAATTAAATAGAGTTGTGTGAATAACTTGAAGAAACTGCTGTCATTAAAGAAGATCAAGTTTTCTACATACTCTGTGTTGTTAACTGTCTGTCTAACTGGATAGAAAGCACTACGTCTAAGTGAGGACAGAACAGTAAAAAGGCTTATACTCAGCGGATACCACCATACAACTTGCTACAGAATGTCTGAACCATCAGCAATCAAGTCTCAAATCCCACAGATACATCGCCCTGAAGTGGACATACAGCTCGAGTCACTTGAAACGAGATCCCGTTGTTCCAGCTCATCAAGGCTTTCCAGTAGGTCATCAGCAAGCGTTGCAGCACTCAGAGCACGCGCAAAAGCAGTGGCTGCACAAGCGCAGTTGGCCTACGCAGAGCAGGAAGCAGAAGCTATGAAA
Source organism: Sardinella longiceps (assembly GCA_027497455.2). Lineage (NCBI taxonomy): Eukaryota > Metazoa > Chordata > Actinopteri > Clupeiformes > Clupeidae > Sardinella > Sardinella longiceps. Next base: position 785 of record JAODXP020003612.1, read on the forward strand.
CAACAAGCCCTCATTCAAGCTCAGCTTCACGTCCTTCAGGTGAAGAAGATGGTTGCTGCTGCATCAGTTGAAGCAGAGATCTTAGAAGCCGCCGCTCAGAGCGAAGAACCACAGTCCCTTAAAGATGAGCATACTCCTGTTGCCTCTGCAGAACACAAGCAAAGAGTGCAAGACTATGTTGATAGTCAACCCTATGCACAGCCTGCAGTCAGCAATAGGCAGCCATCAAGTTACTTTCCTGTAGAGAATGCAGTTCCACAGCCTGCTCAATCTGGCCCACCTCTTTGGAGAGAGGAAGCCCAACACAAATCTCTGGAGTTGAGTCAGCAACGTGCTTTGAACCACAACTTGGATCCCATTCCATATGTGACAGCCACAGCGCCAGCGTTGGATTCCACTCCACTCAGGTCATCTCCATACGCCCATAGCGATACATCAGTTGTGACGGATGTTGCCAAGTACCTAATGAGACGTGAGTTAGTGTCTTCAACCTTGCAGAAGTTTGACGATGACCCACAAAACTACCGTGGATGGAAATCTTCCTTTTTAAATGTGATCCGAGACTTATCTTTGTCACCTAGAGAGGAACTTGATCTTCTCATCAGATGGTTAGGACCACAGTCTTCGGAACAAGCAAGAAGAGTCAGCTCTGCACAAATTCATAATGTCACCTCAGGCCTGAGAATGGTGTGGCAGCGCCTAGAAGAAACGGACGGTTACTTAACGTAACCATGGTTCTCTGATAACATGAGTGAGGTATCTCACTATGGGAAGACGCCTTCGGCGTGACCAACCACGGAAGCACGTATTGCACAACGTCTGTCTATAGACAGACCAATCGCAGCCCTAGGGGCGGAGCCCCCGTCATCCCCTTATAAACGGCTGCGCATCCTTTTACGCCATTCTGTAGAAAGCTTTCCCCGTGCCTAGGCAAGACGGGGAAAATTGTGAGATACCTCACTCATGTTATCAGAGAACCATGGTTACGTTAAGTAACCGTCCGTTCTCTTTCAAACATTCGCTCGGTATCTCACTATGGGAAGATATAGCCAACTCCCGTATTGCAAGCCTTCCGAAACAACTCTTGCAAATACACGTAAAGTGCAGCAAAAAAGTCGAAAGCAACAGACATTCACACACTATGCACTGCGTGCGCCAGTGACGGTGCGGTAACATCCAATCTGTAATAACGAATAAACGTATCAGGGCTTGCCCAGCAACCCGCAGCACAAATGTCCTGAGCCGAAATTCCCCGGAAAAACGCCCAGGATGTGCCCATGCCACGAGTAGAGTGCGCTCTTAAACGCTCAGGTGGCTGTAAGCCCCTGGCCTCATATGCCAACCTAATGGCATCAACAAGCCAATGAGAAATACGCTGTTTCGAAACAGGTTTACCCGTGTGCGGAGGAGCCCAGGACACAAATAGCTGTTCACTCCTCCTCACATCTCTCGTTCTGTTTAAGTAAGCTCTCAGCGCACGAACCGGACAGAGTGAGTGCAGTTTCTCCTCGTCCGACGAAGAAAAAGGAGGGGGATGAAAAGACTGAAGCTCAAAAGCTTGACCAAAGTGAGGCGAATCAAGCACTTTCGGGATGAACGCTGGGTTTAGTCTCAGCGATACCGTCGCCCGTCCCTCGTCAAATGTCATGCAAAGAGGATGAGTCGAAAAAGCCTGAAGCTCGCTCACCCTTTTCGCCGATACCAAGGCCATAAGAAGGGCCGTCTTTAAAGTGAGCATTTTCATGTCAATGTGCTCCAATGGTTCAAAAGGCGATTCTGAAAGAGCCTTCAGGACCAAGGACAGATCCCACGAAGGCATGATGTGCTTCGAAGGTGGGCGTAACCTATGTGCACCTTTCATGAACCGTCTAATCAGCGGGTGGCAGCCGACAGAGCTCCTGTCAAACCCAACATGACAGGCAGATATTGCTGCTAGATAAACCTTGATGGTGGAGAAGGCTTTGCCCTTGTCCAATAGCTCTTGTAAAAAGCACAACACATCAGTAACAGAACACTGAAAGGGAATAACTCCTCTGTTTTCACACCAGTTTTCAAACACACGCCACTTATTATCGTAGAGCGTGCGCGTAGACAGGGCTCTTGCACTTTGAATGGTGGCAATGACCTCGGGGGGAAGACCAGCTGCATTCAAGTTTAACCTCTCACGGGCCAAACCCAGAGCGCCAGCCGTTCCGGATTGGGATGTAGGATTTGGCCCCGAGCCTGGGATAATAAATCCCTGCGCAGAGGGAGAGGCCAGGGCTCTCCCGCTAGCATCTGACTGATCTCCGCCACCCATAGCCTCCCGGGCCAGTTCGGGGCCACTAAGAGGAGACAAAGTCCGTTTTCTCTTACTCTGGCGAGAGTTGGAGATATCAGACTGAGCGGTGGGAACGCATACAGGAGCGTGTCTGGCCATGGTTGGGCTAATGCATCCACACCCAACGGTGCATCCGCGTCCGTGAGAGAAAAGAACAGAGGACATTGAGCGTTTTCGCGCGAGGCGAAGAGATCTACGGCAGCTCTGCCGTGTTTCTCCCAGATCTGGTTGGTCACCTGGGGGTGAAGCCTCCATTCTCCGTATAGAGGATTCCCTCTGGAGAGAAGATCTGCCCCGTTGTTCAGTTTCCCTGGGACATGCGTCGCTCGCAGTGAGCTGAGGCGGGTGCTGCTCCACAAAATTAATTTGCGTGCCAACTTGTTGAGTTGTAGTGAGCGTGTTCCCCCTGGCGATTTATGTATGCCACCACGGTCGTATTGTCCGTCCTTACCAAGACATGACGGTCGTGTAGGAACTGAATAAAGTGATTTAGTGCCAGGAACACTGCCATCAGTTCGAGGAAATTTATGTGTTTGTCGCGAAGCCACGCAGGCCATGTCCCGTTGGCTGACCTGCCGTCGTAAACCGCACCCCATCCCGTGAGAGAGGCGTCGGTAGTCAAAATGCATCTCTGGTAAATAACTCCTAGAGAAATGCCTGTCCTGAGATTCACCGGATTTTTCCACCAGCTGAGAGCTGCTAGGCATTCCGGTGAAATTTTCACCATGCGCCTGCGATGACGTTGACGGCACAATCGCAGATCCGCAACCCACCGTTGAAAGTCCCTCATTCTCAGTAGAGCAAACGGGATTATGGAGGTGGAAGACGCCATTAGCCCTAGTAAGCGTAGGCATGTCCCGTAAGACACCCGCTTGTTCCTTTGGAACAGAGCGAGACATTGGCGAAACGCAGTAACGCGTTGTTCGGACAGCATGGCGCGGTAGGAGATAGAATTTATCTGAGTGCCCAGATATTCTATTGTCTGAGAAGGGGTTAAAGAGCTCTTCTTGTGGTTGATATTGAACCCTAAGCCCTCTAGGTGCGCAGTAAGCGTCGCAGTCTGGCGTTCCGCCTGTTCGCGCGTCGATGCGCACAGTAGGTAATCGTCCAGAAAAGCAGAAATTCTGAGCCCCGATTGTCTGAGGGGGGTCAGAGCTGCTTCGATACATTTGGAAAACATCGAGGAGCGAGGCTTAGGCCAAAAGCCATGGACAGGTATTCGTAAACTCTCCCCTGAAAGGAGAATCTCAGATATTTCCTGTGCGGGCCGAATATGCCTATATGTAGATATGCGTCGCGAAGATCGCATGTTGTGAACCAGTCCCCTCTGCGAATGGAGCGAAACAGAGTGCTGTAAGTGAGCATTCTGAACTTGTATTTCCTGAGATGTTTGTTTAACACCCGCAAGTCCAGGATAGGTCGTAACCCCCCATCTTTCTTTGGAACGAGGAAGTAACGAGAAAAGTACCCCTGTTGACTCTCTTGTAACGGTACTGCTCTGATTGCTCCTTTGCTCAGTAAAGAGTTTATCTCTGACTCTAGAACATGAGCTGATTCCCCACTCGTAACAGATGCTATTACCCCATTGAAAGGTGGGGGTTTCATAGCAAACTGCAGCCTGTAGCCCCTGGTTACAGTCGCGAAAACCCAAGCATTCACCTTCGCAAGCCTGCCAGTTCGCCGCTCTCGCGGCTAGAGAACCTGGCAGGTTTGACACGGGCGGTGCGTGAGCACCACCCAGTGGACAAAGGGGCAAAAGACTCTGCCCTGTCTGGTGATTTTTTGGTTTCATATTTTCTGTTGTATGAAACTGCGCCCTTGGCTTTATGCCTGGATGCGTCAGTGAAACTTTTAATATTTTGTGTGTTTTTGGACACCATGTGTGGGGGCACAGTGTTTGTGGAGAACTGTGAGAAAAGATATCCACCCTCTCGCCGCTTTTTAACATGGGCTGGGGGAGCGATAGTGGAGCGTTCGGGGAAACTGGGCTCCTTGACCGTGGGATGGAGGCGAAAACTTGTCCAGTGCACGGTGAACATCTGGGGCGAACGTCACTTGCCATTTTCCTCTCTTCTGAGGCGGCGGGTGGCAAAGCGAAAGCCCGGGGAGGGAGCAGTCCAGAGAGCCCGCGGTGCTGGCTGCCCCTCCTAAATTGAGAGACGACTCCTACGTCTCTCGCCTCTTCTTGGTGCCCGGAGGGTAAGAGGAACGATGCCTAGCAGCAGCGGCTGCAAACGTAGTCCTGTTGCCCTGGCGAGGATTAGAGGCTCTCGGTTGCTGGTCAGCAGGGGGATTTGCCACCGGTCTCCGAGGCTCCGCTTGCTGGGGTCGTTGCATGCGGTAGTGAGGCTGATAGCCCCGTGTTTGAGACGGGGTTCTCGGGTAGGGGGCGACAAATGTGGGTCGAGGCGTCGGCTTGCGCGGCATGCACACATCGAAAACTTCGCCCTCTTTCTTCTGGTTGTCGCACCTCTTTCTCATATTCTCGATAGTCGGCCCGAAGAGATCCTTCGTGTCTACAGGGGCGTCGAGAAAGGGAATCTTCTCTCTGTCGCTCAGAGAAGATAAATTTAGCCAGAGGGATCTTTCACCCGCAACTGCTAATCCCATCGCGCGGCCACAGCTTTGCACTGCGCCACGCGAGGCGCTGAGAGTTTGATCCGCAATAACGCAGATTTCCTCCCAGATAGCTGGGTTTGGTGTTCCAGCGTCAAGCTGTCGTCCCATTTCCTCTAACAGCTCCGCTTGGTAAGCGGTGAGGAGGGATGTAGTGTTTAAAGCCCTGACGGCTAATCCACACGATTTATAAATCTTCTGGTACATGGAGGCGGTAAAGCGCTCCAATTTCCCAGGTAGAGTCAACCCAGTTGCGGTGAGCGAGGCTTTCGGGTTTAGATGACGAGCCACCGATGGTTCGACTGTGGGTGGGCTGGAAAGCCCAAGCTCGTCCATGCCAGTCACATCCAACATCGAAAAACCCTTGACGGGCACACGGTGCGAAAAGGTTTATCCCAGAAACGTTTCATTTCTTTGATGCATGCGGGCAAAGCGGGAAGCAGATGCTTAACCGGTGGTAAACGAGAAGGCAGTCTCTTACCATCATATAAATCCCTTTCGGCCCCTGGAGCTCCCTGGGAAGCCGGCCAGTCCACTCCCAGCTTAGCCGCGGCACGTTTACAGACTTCGATGAAGGCGAGGTCAATCGTAGCCTGAGCCTCGCCACCCTGTGAGCTGGGCGCTCGCGAAGTAGGTTCCGCGGGAAAAGCGCCCTCCTCGTCATCGTCCTGCTCGTCACGGAGGAGATCCGACATCATTTCTTCATCTTCCTCCTCTTCTTCGCCGGCCACCGGCGGTGCATCATCGAGCAGGTTTCCATCAAATGGAGATGTCGGTTCAGGGGAGTCCTCATCCACCATGTCGCCCCAGGTACGGGCTGGTTGCTGTGTAGCTTTGCCAGCTCTATCGTCAGTGGGGACGCGGGCGGGGAGCGGAGGGTCGCCCTTCACCGTTGCGGCAACGCGTAAGCGTCGCTCCAGAACCTTCGCAGGCATGCTGCAACAGTATTCGCAGCTCTCCGGGTCCGCAATCGATGCTTGGGCGTGTTTAGTGCCCATACATGCGATACACAGCGGATGTGAATCCTTTCCCGAAATCATCGAGCCACAAGCTGCAAGGCATGGACGCGATGAAGCGTCCTTTGCCGAAGCAGGTGAAGCCATTGTAAAAGCTCAATAAAGAGTTTTAAGGAAGCTCGCCGTAACGCGTTAGCTGAAAAAGTTTGCTTGTGAAAGCGCTCAACACAGAATTCAGAATAAACTGATAAAGCAGTCCTACGCCCGGTGACAGAGCCTTAACGGTCTATCTATGGACAGTTGAATAGGAGGCAAGCGTGTTGAGGAAGAAAAGTGGTCTTCACGGGGAAGAAAGCAAGAATGGCGTAAAAGGATGCGCAGCCGTTTATAAGGGGATGACGGGGCTCCGCCCCTAGGCTGCGATTGGTCTGTCTATAGACAGACGTTGTGCAATACGTGCTTCCGTGGTTGGTCACGCCGAAGGCGCTTCCCATAGTGAGATACCGAGCGAATGTTTGAAAGAGAACATATGGAGCTCCTGAGGTCATTGAACATGCCCTTTTTAAGAGAATTGAAGACTTTCCAAGAATATCCTCCAGACAGAATGAAAAGTTACGAGAATTAGGAGATCTCTTACTTGAACTGGAGCTTGCCAAAGCCGAAGGCTACTCACCTGGGCTTGCCTTCCTCGACACTGCCCGTGGTGTCAATCCCATTGTGGAGAAGCTCCCTTATTCTTTGCAAGAAAAATGGATTTCGCGTGCATCCAGGTTTAAGATGGAGTGCAATGTCACATTCCCACCTTTCTCTGTCTTCTCCACATTCATACAGGAGCAAGCAAGAATCAGGAATGACCCCAGCTTCTCCTTTCTGTCAGCGAGCATGGATAGAGTTGAGAAGCCTGAGAGGACTTACAGAACACCTATATCAGTGAGAAAGACAGACATCTCACATGAGTTTGAATATGAAAGTTGGGAGGACCCAGAGAAGGAATGTCCCCTTCACAAGAAGCCACACCCCCTCAGGAGGTGTCGCAGCTTCCGAAGCAAACCTCTGGAAGAGAGGAAAGCATATCTGAAAGAAAAGAACATTTGTTTTCGTTGTTGTGCATCCACAACACACCATGCTCGGAACTGCACCATTGAAGTCTCTTGTAAAGAGTGTGGAAGTGACAAGCATGATTCAGCATTACATCCAGGTCCAGCCCCTTACTTCAGCCCAAGGACAGAGATGGAGCAGCATGGCGGGGAGCCTGAAGCAAGGACAGCCTCAACATCAGCAACATCTATGTGCACCGAAGTCTGTGGAGACTGGCACCGTCCTAGGTCCTGTTCCAAGATCTGTCTTGCCAAGGTGTATCCGTCAGGGCAGATTGAAAAGGCCATCAAAGTGTACGCAGTTTTAGACGATCAAAGCAACCGCTCTCTTGCCCGCTCTGAGTTCTTTGACATCTTCAGTGTTAAAGAAAGCATGGAGCCTTACACTCTCAGAACATGTTCAGGCATTGTGGAAACAGAGGGAAGGAAAGCAAAAGGCTTTGTCATTGAGTCTCTTAACGGTGATGTGAAAGTACCTCTTCCTCCGTTGCTAGAATGTGATATGATTCCAGAGGACCGGTTGGAAATACCTACCCCAGAGGTTGCACAACACCATCCTCACTTGCAGGCGATCGCAGACAAAATACCTGCTCTTGATCCAGAGGCACAAATTCTTCTCCTCCTCGGCAGAGATGTCTTAAGGATGCACAAGGTCAGAGAACAATGTGATGGACTGCCAGATGCCCCATTTGCCCAGCGCCTTGACCTAGGATGGGTTGTCATTGGAGATGTCTGTCTCGAAAATTCACCCAAGCCAACCTCTGTGACAAACTACAAAACCAACACATTGATAAGGAAACCATCAAATCTCAGTCCAGATCTCAGGATTATGTACGATGAGGACACATTATCTGCAAGTTATCACCCCCTAGCCAACAAACTAACACAAGACTCAAGTCTGACCACTGACCCTCCACTTCCTCAGAAAAATCTACATGTACGCAAGTCTCAAGCCTCCCAAGATAGAATGCCCTTCCCTATTCAAGACACGCTCCCTAGAGTAAAGAGACTGTTTGGCTCATCAGTGTCCGTAGCTCCCAACCCTACACTCCCATCAGAAAAAGAGAAACAATGGATTGCCAAGCATGCTGCCAAGACACACTCTTCACTGAATCAACCTTTCATAACATTCCCCAATCATAGAGTCCACCTGCCTCTGTCTAATGATGATCTTGTCTGCCCACCGACAACTCATCCTTGGACTGTGTCTCATTCAAGAACTAGTCAAACTATAACCTGCTGCCTTTCAACCAAAACTGATAAAAGTAAAAAGTAGTGGTATAAATTTATTATACCAGGCGGGGAGTGTGCTGGTACAGTTTTACACTGCATTCTGAAATGTTTACCCCATGTTCCATGGCTGCCACGGTAACCATTAGTTTAATAACAAGTCTAGAATTCTAACCAGTTCAGTTGCAACATTTGTAACAGTTTCTTATGGTGAAATCTTGGCCCTCATAAGCCTGTAAGTTTATTTTACTTGTGTGAATTTGTTATTTGATGTAATGATCTTTTCTTTGTTGTATCTTTGCATGTTTACTATTATCTTAATAGCTATTTAATCAATATGGTTAATCTTAAATGCAAGTGCTGAATTCAGCAACTATCTGCCTATCAGAATGCAATGAGAAATGTACAGTTGTCCTATTCTGCAGCCAATTGTATTGTTTCTGTTTGTTTCAGTTTTACAAAATTAAATAGAGTTGTGTGAATAACTTGAAGAAACTGCTGTCATTAAAGAAGATCAAGTTTTCTACATACTCTGTGTTGTTAACTGTCTGTCTAACTGGATAGAAAGCACTACGTCTAAGTGAGGACAGAACACCCCTACCATCAGAGATGCAGCCTTCTGAACTGATCGCTCACTATAAGCAGCTTGGGTTGTACTTGTCCGGATGGCATGGCGTCACAGTTTTCCAAAAACAACAATGAATTTTGTTTTGTCTGACCACAGAACAGTTTTCCACTTTGCCTCCATGCATTTTAAATGAGTCTTGGCCCAGAGAAAACGCCTGGGCTTCTGGATCATGTTTAAGAATGGCTTCTTTTTTGACATAATAGAGTTTTAGTCGGCAACAGCAAATGGCACAGTGGATTGTGTTCACCACCAATGTTTTCTGGAAGTAGTCCTAAGTCCAATTTGTGATTTCCATTACATTAGTTTAGGTTTTCCAGCCTTGACCCTTACGCACAGAGATTGTTCCAGATACTCTGAATCTTTGGATGATGATACGCACTGTTATGTAGATGATGATACCTTCAAACTCACTTTTTGCCGCAGTATTTGGGGAACTGCTGATCCTCTGCCCATTTCGACTTCTGAGAGTCACTGCCACTCTGGGAGGCTCTTTTCATACCCGAACATGTAGCCAATCGACCAAATAAGTTGCAAATGGGTCCTCCAACCCTTATATGTACATTTGACTTTTCTGGCCCCTTATTGCTACCTGTCCCAACTATTTTGGAATGTGTTGAACCAAAATGAGCCAATATTTGGCATAACATTTCAAAATGTCTCACTTTCAACATTTGCCATGTTATCTCTATTCTATTGTGAATAAAATATAGGTTTAAGAAATTTGTAAATTATTGGATTCCATTTTTATTTACACTTTGTGCAATGTCCCAACTATTGCAAGAAATGCACCCATGTGTGTATTTCCTACAAGGGGAGTCATGATGGTCTGAAGGTGTTTGATTAGGCTGGTCCTGAATGTCCTACAGGTAAATACACCGTCCATTATACCACACTGGGTAGCAGTGTTGGGGAGTAACGGAATACATGTATTCGGAATACTGTATTCAGAATACAAATTATGAGTAACTGTATTCAGTTACAGTTACAGCTTAAATGGGTGGTATTTAAAATACAGTTACTTCGTAAAAATCAAGGGATTACTCAGTGGTATTTTACAGTTTCTCGTGTTTAGCTATCCCCTCTCTAATTTTGGTTATTCCACGCAACTAAGCCAAACAAGTAATAGCCTAGCTATTAAACATCCTCCTAACGATGACGTCAGTAATACAACTGCGCCTAGCAAATGAAATGCACCCCACTGAGCGGCAAGACAGATATGCCTGTTACATAATCATAACGAAGGACAAAATAATAATGGCACAATTAGAAGTAAAATGAGCAAAATAACATTTACGCATTCTGTCCATAGACTGAAAACTTGTGTTTATAGAAATCTCCACTTTGCCTGGAGTTTTTGAAAGTAGCCCATTTCAGTGGCTGAAACCTCCAAATGCATGAATGAGTGCTGCAGCTGCATAAACTTCCTTCTATCTCTCCTGCAATTGGACTCAGGGAGCGTCACAAAAATCGTAAAAGCAATACACGTTTGGGAAAATGCTTTTTGGTTTTGCTAGGTCCTGTTAATGCAGAAGGAAACAAACTTTAAGCTAATCTAACTAATAAAAAAAGTTTTTTTGATTTCAAAATCTGAAGACAGTTAGTGGCCAAGGCCATACTACCCATGTTGCCCATTAGGATAACTTTTCCTTGCTTACGTTAACAAACCCTAATATCTCATCTACTGCAAATGTATGTATTGGAGACTGGGGCTGAACAGACAATTTGTTGATAAAAACAAACAAGAATTTGCAGGATATGATTGCTACATTCCTGTAGTTGAAAAAAGGCATAACATTAAAAGTAATCCAAAGTATTCAGAATACGTTACTCATATTGACATTTTGGGGCATGTAGTCTGTAATCTGTAACGGAATACAGTTTAAAAGTAACCCTCCCAACACTGCTGGGTAGATACACCATCTCTCTCTCTCTCTCTCTCTCTCTCTCTCTCTCCATCCATTACCACACTGGGTAGATACTCCATCCATTACTGCACTGGGTAGATATACCATCCCTCTCTCTCTTTCTCTCTCTCTCTCCATCCATTACCACACTGGGTAGATACTCCATCCATTACTGCACTGGGTAGATATACCATCCCTCTCTCTCTCTCTCTCTCTCTCTCTCTCTCTCTCTCTCTCTCTCTCCATCCATTACTGCACTGGGTAGATATACCATCCCTCTCTCTCTCTCTCTCTCTCTCTCTTTCTCTCTCTCTCTCTCTCTCCATCCATTACTGCACTGGGTAGATATACCATCCCTCTCTCTCTCTCTCTCTCTCTCTCTTTCTCTCTCTCTCTCTCTCTCCATCCATTACTGCACTGGGTAGATATACCATCCCTCTCTCTCTCTCTCTCTCTCTCTCTCCATCCATTACTGCACTGGGTAGATATACCATCCCTCTCTCTCTCTCTCTCCATTACTGCACTGGGTAGATATACCATCCCTCTCTCTCTCTCTCTCTCTCTCTCTCCATCCATTACTGCACTGGGTAGATATACCATCCCTCTCTCTCTCTCTCTCTCTCTCTCTCTCTCTCTCTCTCTCTCTCTTTCTCTCTCCATTACTGCACTGGGTAGATATACCAATTCAACACATCAGGGTTGGTTAATAGAGGTGTTTAATTGTATTCACTGCTACTGTTATATGTGTGTGTGTGTGTGTGTGTGTGATATTGAACACATCAGGGCTGGTTAATAGAGGTGTTTAATTGTATTCACTGCTACTGTTATATGTGTGTGTGTGTGTGTGTGTGTGTGTGTGTGTGTGTGTGTGTGTGTGTGTGTGTGTGTGTGTGTGATATTCAACACATCAGGGTTGGTTAATAGAGGTGTTTAATTGTATTCACTGCTACTGTTATATTGTGTGT
>JAODXP020003612.1:20000-22500 GCA_027497455.2 Sardinella longiceps
CTTCTCTCTCTAACACACACACACACACACACACACACTCATGCATTGTTGTGAGATTAGTGGTGAGTTGGTCAGCGCTGTAAGGCTATTGGACGATTAGCCGGGCTAGGCTCCGCCCCTCCACAGGACAGCCATCAAATCAAACTTTCTTTCCTTCTGTCTGCGTGTGTGTGTGTGTGTTAGCTTAGCCCTATGTGTATGTGTGTGTGTGTGTGTGTGTGTGTGTGTTAGGTAGCCCTGTGTATGTGTGCCTGCGTTAGCTAGCCCCGTGTGTGTATGTGCGTGCTAGCCCTGTGTCTGTGCGCCTGTGTTAGCTATCCCTGTGTCTTTGTGCTAGCTAGCCTATACAGTGTGTGTGTGTGTGTGTGTGTGTGTGTGAGTTGGATAGCCCTCGTAGTGTGTGTTTTTGTGTATGTTAGCTAGCTCTCTCTGTGAATATGTGTGTGTTAGGTATCCTGGTCGTGTGTGTGTGTGTGTGTGTGTGTGTGTTTATTATTATCATCATTTAGCTTGCAGTCAGTGTTAGCAAGTGTTTTGTGTGTTTGTGTGTCTTACCTAGCTGTCTGTGCATATACAGTATGTGTGCAAAACAGCTTTCTCTCTGTGTGTGTGTGTGTGTGTGTGTGTGTGTGTGTGTGTATGTGTGTGTGTCTTACCTAGCTGTCTGTGCATATACAGTATGTGTGCAAAACAGCTTTCTCTCTGTGTGTGTGTGTGTGTGTGTGTGTTAACAAAGGAGGCTGTTAAGTTGAGCTCAAGTTGTGTTAATCAAGGTTAGGTTTCACGCAAGGAGGCAAATCCGTGTGTGTGTGTGTGTGTGTGTGTTAAGGTTAGGTATCACGCAAGAAGGCAAATCCATGAGTGGGTGTGGCCATGACCGGGGGGCGGGGCCTACCTTTTGTTAAACCTGAATGACATGTTTCTATAACAAAACACACACACACACACACACACACACACACACACACCATGAGCAATGAGGATGTAACCACATACACACTGCTGACAGGGTCACACAGACAAATTTATACTATAGAAAAGACAAAGATTCAGGAAGTGTCCAAACGTGTGTGTGTGTGTGTGTGTGTGTGTGTGTGTGTGTGTTACCTGCGTGTGAGTTTGGAGGTGAGCTTGGTGAGCAGGTTGTTTGTGTTGCCACGACTACGGCCCTGTGTGGGCGACGCGGGCGGGCCGTTGTAGGTGGCGGTGCGGCGCTCTCGTAACTGCCCCCCGTGGAACGTGCTGCGACTCGCAGTGCCTCGTGGGAAACGTAGTTTATCAGGCGCCGCAGCACTACTACTGATACTGTGGGTGGAGGAGCCAGGATTCTTCTGACTGGGAGAGAGGGATGCACTGAGGACAGGAGAAAGAGAGAGAGAGAAAGAGGGATGGAGAAAGAGAGAGGGATGGAGAGAGAGAGGGAGGCATGGAGAGGGAGATGGAGAGAGAGAGGGAGAGAGAGAGAGGGGGGGGGAGAGGGGGAGAGAGAGAGGCATGGAGAGGGAGATGGAGAGGGGGAGAGAGAGAGAGAGGGGTGGAGGAAGAAAAGAGAGAGGTTCAGCACACGCGCACACACACACACACACACACACACACACACACACACAGATGGCTTGCGCCCACTGCATGCATCAGGTCTAGTGCATATGTGACCATCCACATCAGAATCAGTTACTTTGACATTTTTTTCAAAATTATGTTATAACATTCACGTGGAAGACAAGAAAATAAGCTTTCAAACGGTACCAATATTGACCAACAAACGATGGATATATGGACGTTCAAAGTGTTACAATGTTACAAGTCAGAAAAAAACAATGCTGAGAAAAACCATGGTGAAGTTCATTAGCAAGGGGCTTATTGGGCTAGCTATTCTGATCAGTGAACTCATTCTGCTACCTACTAACTTAAAAGTAAACTGATATAAACTGATCTAATCATGACGGGAATACATCTAATTGTGGACATGAAAAATGGATATAATATGGATATAACTTGAACTACAAGGTAAGATGGATGGTTTGGTATTTTTCTGTGGAGTAGGCTACACAACGATGCTAACTTTAAGCTATGTGTAGCGGCTGTCCGTAGCCTAAGGGATTAGTGGCTGTCATGTCTCTGGTCTGAGTGATATCCTTGAAGCAGAACAATCAGCAGACAGTTAATATTTGGCTTGTACTGTTTTTAGCACTATTAAACACCCAACAGTTTTTAATCTGCAGTTCTGCCTACTAGCTGCGGCAAAGATCTTATACCGACTTTATACTTTCAAATGATGCTGAAATGTGAAATTCAACTTTTTTGGTGGAAGCATTCCATTTTTAGAATTTTCTCAGAACGGAAGTTTGCGCCAAGCGACTGGTTTTGCCGTGGAGCGTCACATATTGAGAACACGTGTGTGTTGTAAAAACACTATTCAGTCTTCAGACTACTAGTCTACTTTTATAGGACTTTTGAACTCTTTTGGTTTACTTATTACACTTTGAATGCCAGAAACGTT
>JAODXP020003612.1:30000-33278 GCA_027497455.2 Sardinella longiceps
CACACACACAGAGTCATATGAAGGAGTTGCTTTAGCGGCGTGCCATCAGAGAGGATGACCATCACACAGATGCATTGTGGGAGGTGTGTTTAAAAAGTCGCCGCTACATGGCAACAAGCAGCAGTTCTTATTTTGGGCCATGAGAAAGGTATTGATTTATTTATGCGTGTGTGTGTGTGTGTGTGTGTGTGTGTGTGTGTGTGTGTTTAGTGAGGTCATGCAACCATGTGAGGCTTTCAGCTCAAAGTGCTTCAATCCACCATCCCTTTCCACTGCATCTCACTCTCTCTCCCTCCCTCTTTCCCTCTCTCTCTCTCTCTCTCCCTCTCTCTCTCTCCCTCTCTTTCCCTCCCTTTCCACTGCATCTCACTCTCTCTCTCTCACTCCCTCTTTCCCTCCCTTTCTCTCTCCCTCACTCCCTCCCTCCTTCTCTCTCCGTCTCCCTCTTCCTCTCTCTCCCTCTCTCTTTCTCTCTCTCTCTTCCTCTCTCTCCCCCTCACTCTATCTCTCCCTCAATTTCTCTCCCACTCCCTCGCTTTCTCTTTCTCTTTTCTCTCCCTCACTTTGAAGATGAACGAGGGAGAGGACAAACACTCTTTTTCCCTCTCTATCTATCTGTTCACATTGATTATTTACATCAACGCAACATGAGGAATGTGCCCTGCACGTGTGTGTGTGTCTTTGTGTGTCTTTGTGTGTGTGTGAGTGGGGGAGAGGCACTAAAAGACATACATATTCTGTGCCTATAAACAAACGCCTACACACACACACTCCTGTGCACTCAAGGCAAAGTCATTCCCTCTCTCTCGCGCGCACACACACACACACACACACACACACACACACACACACACACACACACACACACACACACACACACACACACCAAAAACATTGTGAATATTAATAGTCAACTCCACCAGCTACTAGGGAGCACAGCTTCCATGTGAGGAGGAAAAAACGTGTTTCGTCCCACACAGACACACACACACACACACACTATATGTTCTCTGGCCGCACACACACACACACACACTTTATGTTCTCTGGTGTGCACACACACTCTTTCACACACACACCCGCACACACACACACAGGCTCTTACCTTCAGGTCTCTGTGCACTATGTGCTTCTGGTGGCAATACTGCACTGCTGATACAATCTGTGGACCAGAGAACACACACACACACACACGTTACACACACATACATTACTCAGCAATACACACTCTCACACACACACCCTCTGTGTTTATGTACTAATAAAATGCACTGGTATTTATATGTAACAGATGCTAACTGGCTGGGCCAGCTACGGCAGCACGTGTAAATCCTCACAACCCTTGGGCGCTTCTGACTGCTGAGTCGGCTTTTAGCTCAGTGGTTAGAGCGTTCGACTCCAATGCCGTGGGTTAGTTGTAGTTGACACACGCACACACACACACACACACACACACACACACACACACACACACACACACACCATACACTCCCAGGCCGTGGGTTAGTTGTAGCTGACGGAGTGGCAAGTTCGAGACCCTAGTGCGGTGAAAACAGATCCGGCTACATATACAGTACAGACCAAAAGTTTGGACACACTTTCCCATTAAATTATTTACTTTATTTTCATGACTGTTGCCTTCAGTGACAATCTACAAAATAAACAAACTTATGAATGGACACATGGCATTATGTACTTAATAAAAAAAAAGTGTGAGATAACTGAAAACATGTTTTATATTCTTGTTTCATCGAAGTATTCTTTTTTGTTTTGATAACTGCTTTGTCCTCTTTTTATTTTTTGGATGAGCTTCAAGAGGGGGATGAGGAATGAGGAAGCTGCTAACCGGGAAGCTACACGTTAGCTAAGGCTAACTGGGCATCTATAAAGTTAGGCAAGGATGAATGGGAATCTACATGTTAAGTAAGGATAAATGGGCATCTACCATTAGTGGCGGGTAACTGGGAACTAGGCAGTGGAGACCAACTATGGCGTTAGCATTGTTTTTATGCTTTGTTTAGTAATGCTAATTAGAAATGCTGCAGCTAGCCAACACCAGCAGCACAGTGGGAAGTGGAGTCTACTAGATAAGGGCCATCAACATGCTCCAGGCCCCCACACCAACAGCTTAGCAGCAGGGCACTGTGGGTAGTGTAGTCCTTGGTGTGAGCACAGTGCAGACAGACAGTAGGAGGACTGTGGCTGTGTGCATTGATTGGTCAGCTTCTTTTTCCAGAGGTCAATGAGAGCACTCGATGACAGCACGCACACACACACACACACACACACACACACACACACACACACACACACACACACACACACACACACACACACACACACGCACGCACAGACAGCAGACCCCAGCCAACCTTAAAAAGATTTTATTAGTGCAACCCATGGCAGCAGTTCGCATGGACACATTGTGGGGTGCCCTAGCAGGACTCCCTGGCCAGAGAGACACTTAGTCTCAATGGAACCTTACATTACCCTACATTATTAGTAGTATTCCATTCCATTAGTTTGTGATGCGGTGCTGTCTAAGGACCCTGGTGATCAAGGGCATCCAGTATGGTTTTCCAGCCTTGACCCTTATGCACAGAGATTGTTCCAGATTCTCTGAATCTTTGGATGATGATATGCACGTATGCTTGTATACCTTCAAACTCTTTGGGTATGGTTGAAGATCCCACACATCCCAACTAGGTGCAAGATAAGGCTGATTGCCTGTGAATTGAAGGCTATTTAACTTCTTTATGCTACAGTCTAGATTTTAGTACTGCATATATTTTAGGACAATTGGAATACAAGAAAATGTTATGATCAACTAAGAAAGTTCTGTGGGAATATCTATTTGCTAAAATGTTTCACCCTATTCATCTGCAATAAACAGCCTATTTTCAGACTCAAGGACACAAGCACACTTTGCCCAAATCACCCGTGTTGTGTACGGTAATATCCATGTGGAAATATTGTGTTGTGTACGGTAATATCCATGTGTAAATATTCCTTCATTTTGGGGAGTTCCAGTACGACTAGTAGGTTGCCTATGGATTGGCCAAACGTGCGTCCAGCTGAACGACTATTGTGACACTTCTCAAGTTAACATAATCAACCTTGCTGAATGGTTAATATACAGTCAGGTTGATATTGTGCTAAATCAACGTATCAATTTTACCTTTCAATGTAAGGCATGTAAACGGCAGGAGGATCGCGCTGAGCGATAAAGAACTGCTACAGTATAGCTCGCACTCAATCTATTGAAAGCGCAACACACA
>JAODXP020003613.1:0-33830 GCA_027497455.2 Sardinella longiceps
GCCCAATCATTTTTCTTCACTGAATTTGTCCATTTACTGAAATTAATTTCCAATGATGGCGAATGTTGTGTATAGTTATGTACTGTATAGTTTTAAAGGTATTGCTACTATTCTTCTCCACATGGGGGATTTGTTCAGTGTTCTAGAACTCCTGGGTTGTATTTCAGTGTGTGTGTGTGTGTGTGTGTGTGTGTGTGTGTGTGTGTGTGTGTGTGTGAGGGAGAGGTATAGGATGGGACAGGCTGATATGAATCCCCTGTATAGACTATGGAGGCCCAATGCCTGTTTGTGTGTGTGTGTGTGTGTGTGTGTGTGTGTGTGTGTGTGTGTGTGTGTGTGTGTGTGTGTGTGTGTGTGTGTGTGTGTGTGTGTGTGTGAGGGGGAGGTATAGGATGGGACAGGCTGATATGAATCCACTGTATAGACTATGGAGGCCCAATGCCTGGGGGAGTGAGAGGGGAAAGTACAGTAGCAAGTACACTGGGTTGGTTTTGTTTATGTGTGTTTGTGTGTTTGTTGTTTTTGCTTTTGGATTGGTTTTGTTTGTTTGTTGGGTTGGGTTTGTTTTTGTTTATGTGAGCTTGAAGATTCATGCCTTCTCTTTACAGTAAGAACTCACCAGAAGGTCTTGCAAGGCCACAGAAGGAACCAATCAAATGCACACACACACACACACACACACAGTATTCCCAGACATGTGCGGATATTGACTAATAATCAGTGTGTGGCAAAGTAACTGATCCAATCAAAGCCAATCATCTCTAAGAGCCCCCCCACACACACACACACACACACCACACACACCACACCACCACACACACACTTACCAATCATCCCTGGCTGACACCCACAGCCACAGTACATCTGTGCTTATTTCCCCTGAGTACCAGCACTATTGATCCTCTTTAATTAATTGACTCCTACACACACACACACACACACACACACACACACACACAAACATACACACACACACACACACACACACACACACACACACACACACACACACCTTCCAACAGTATTCATTTCTCTCCAGTGACTAATTCTCTGCTCAGCCTCATTAGTGCAGCAAAGTCAAAATTGCTCTTAAACCTTGAAGATGTGATGACATGTGTAGCTGGTGACGGTCCGCACTGCACATGGGTCTCGAACCCGCCACCCCGCAAGCTACAAATTCCCAGCGTGGGAGTGGGGCGCTCTAACCAACTGAGCCAAAAGACCAAGTTTCTAACTCAGCTGTTAGAAGTGCCCATCAAATTGGGTGATGAGGATTTACACGTACTGCCGCCAAGCTAGCTGAGCTAGCTGGCCTCCGTTACACTCACCCTCCAAATCCTTACTCCCATCCGGGTCACGGCACCAATGTAGCTGGTGACTTTCCGCACGGCACACGGGTCTCGAACCTGCCACCCCACAAGCTACAAATTCCCAGCGTAGCCGAGCTAGCTGGCCTCCGTTACACATGTTTGATGTTGTAATGTTCTAACAACAGCTTAAATCTGTTGGACATTAAATGTATATTCACACCGCTGTAACTCCTCTTCATAATGGACTGGTCTTGCGGTGAATCTGGACCCAGACAGACATCTTTCCTCAGTGTGTGCCAGGTAGCCTCGCGGTGGTTTTTCATGCAAGCGGAGCGGAGCCGCTGTCCCCGCTTCTAGTAGGCGTGTCGATTTGTGTGAACGGTGTGATTGACTGAACTAGCAAGCTAACTGGCTATCGAGGTACTTAGCTTGCTATTACAACATTGATTTCTTGAAATGAAGCTCACAACTAAATGTTTACCATTCCAGCAACAACAATAACCTCATACGAAGTCCTTACAGTTATTCTGTTTTTGACAAGTTACGATCAAACAGCTCCACGGTCATCAAATTTTCCAACCGTGAGAAGTAAAAACAAGCAATCTGATTGGCTACCGCCCGCGATACCGCTCCTTCATTTGCATAATATTGAACACTGCTCAACTTTTGCCACTGGCTCCGCTCATCTCGCTGCTCTACGTCACGTTTGACCGTTACTAATTGGAATGCATTGAAGACAGAGCGCCGCTCCGCTCGGCTCCGCTTGCATGAAAAACCACTGTCAGTGTCCAGGGCTGGGGCCATGAATCTTAAGCTATGTGAGAGAAACAGCTGAACCCCCTAGAGTCTAGACAAACACACATCTCAGATATCAGAGCCACTAGCCCAGACCTGGGCAAACTAAGGCGCTGGGGCCACATGCGGCCTATTGAGCTATTTAATCCAGCCCGTACTTTTCAAATTTTTTTTTAGATTATAGGCCTGATTTATCAAATTGGTTGTATTCATGAAATAGGCCTACAAATCCCCCCTTTAAACACTGCATGTTAACATGTCCTCTGAAGAAAGTTCTGAGTTACTGGCATCAACCGGTTGACTGTAAACACCTGGCCCGTTAGTCAAAATCTAAAAGCCCACGTGGCCCTTTGGCCAAAATAATGTCCCACCCCTGCTCTAGCCTATAGCAGCCCCAAGGCCCTCAATGGCTGCCTGCAGCTCAGACAGACTGATCTTTCCTCAGTATGTCAGGTAGCCTCAGTGTCCAGAGCAGAGGCCTTGAATCTTCAGCAAACACCTGAACCCCCCCCAAACACACATCTCAGATATCAGATTCTCTAGCCTATAGCAGACGAGGCAGAGAGAGAGTCTGGCCTACTCACACACACACACACACACACACACACACACACACACACACACACACACACACACACACCTCTGAGACTAAGAGAAGATATATCTGCATTTGGCTCAATCAGCTGAAACAGCTTGTCATCCGTATCCTAAGACACAAAGACAGATACTGTACCCTGTGTATCTGTCCTTTTTCTTTTTTTTCTTTTTTTTGCAGTGGCCGAGTCCCCAGGTGTGTGGAAGGAACACCTGACCACAGCATCGCCCCGATGCCCCCGCTCCCCAACCTTCACCACCCAGACATCCCCCGCCCCACACACACACACACATCATCACACACCCCCAGCAAGCCCCCGTAAAACAAACAGCTAACCACATCATCGCCCCAACCTTCACCACCCCCCCACCAGCGACCCCCTAAAACAAACACTAGTAAGATCAAAGCCCCTATGCAGCGCTCCCCTGTGATGTGCTCACCATGACAACCTGGTACTGTGATGTAATGGGGACTCTGCCATGTCTATTCCTGGCGTGTGAGTGCATACGTTAGCATACATTAACCCAGGGCACCTCATCATTACACACACAGGCCATTAGCCTTTACGCCCTAATCATCCGCTAATGCTAATAGCCAGCCGGCAGGCTAGTGTGTGTGTGTGTGTGTGTGTGTGTGTGTGTGTGTTGGGGGCGGGGGGCATTGAGAGAAGCAGTTTGTCATTCATATACAGTTGTAATAAAACACAGCTGGGCAGCATGGCCCTGTAATAGACACTAATGTGGCTAGAGCTAGCTATTAGCCGTTAGCCATGTGCTCTGAACCTGTTACCAGCGGCGTCGTAGTGGGAGGGGGGGTTTGAAGACTAGAAGGTAAACGCTGACGGCCGGATATGACATTGAAATCTCGCTGTTATGTTGGTTGCCTAGTGACAATGCCAAACGATATACTAATATACCTCTAAACGATCTAAATACATTTTTAAAACACTATGTTAATACTTAAATTAACCAACCCCCGTCTACTTTTGTTTCTATTCGGTTTTGTAAGTGTAATAGTACCCGTGAGATTCTGTGAGAACATACGGTAATAGGTGTACCGTCTAGTTTTTACCAGGGAAAAGGGGGAATGCAAGGCCACAAGAGGAGGGAGCATAGCATAGCATAGCCCTGCCGTACAGTAAGTCTAGCGCAGTGGTTCTCAAAGTGTGGTTCGGGGACCACTGCTAGTCCGCGAGCAAGCTCAAGTGGTCCGCGAGTTGATAAAAATATGTCAATTTAGCCTGTGTCATTATTTGAAGGGCAAATATTAGTTGTTCTCTGAATATAAGAGGCAGACCTGTAATTCACTGTGTATTAAAACATTTGAAGTGCCTACTCTATAAATGACTTGGTTAAAGGGTAGCAACATGTGACTTGGCGAGGGGGAGCGAGGGCAGGTGGTCCCTGGTAAAACATTTTTTGGGCAGAGTTGTCCTCGGTCTGAAAAAGTTTGAGAAACACTGGTCTAGCGCAACATCACCATGGCGATAGAACAGAAACACAGAGGCCTGCCCATCTCTGACACATGTGGACTATATTACGGTGAAGCTGGGAACAGACTTACCGATTATTAACCCCGATACAATGGAACATCAGCGGCAGTCATGGGTAATGTGAGGTAATGGAGAGTATTTGCGGGGGTCGTGCCGGAGTCGTTATGTGTGTTTGGGTGACAGATTTGAAATGATGCAATTCTTTCCATTCATTGTTTACACAATTATGACTGAGTCGGACTGAATCAAACACGCTTTTATCTTAACTGGTCCGTTCTATGGTCTCTAGGATACCAATTATGACATTACAGTAAAAGTAGAATGCCAACAAATGAGTCGTTAGGTATGTGCTCATAAACGTCTCCCAGTCATTCCACATCGACTCTTATGTTTGGCTCACTCAATCACGTTCTAACTGTAAAAAACCGAGAAAATCAGTCGGTATGTCCCCAGCTTAAAGTCGACCAATAAGATAGATAAATTCTTTATTGTCTTTTTCACACATCATGCATTTTTGTTCCAAGGAACAGATGTAAACATTTAACATTCCCCACAACCCCAACATACACAGCAACATAGACACTAACCCACGTCCCCCACCACTTCTCAATCCTAAACTGCAATCATCATACAAGTGAAAAAAAACAGCAGGAGTTGCTACAGCTGTTTCAGCACAGTTAATGTTGTATCTATAGTCTTCATTTAGTTCATATAAAACTACAAACATGTAAACAAACAAACAAAAACATTTCAAATATTTTTTTTTCCTTACAGGACAGTCCAAAGCCATACCATGGCAATGTAAACCATAGCATTGTACTGCATATAATTTAATAGTTTAATCCTGTATAGCCATGTAAACCTAAAGGCCTGATGATCTTAAAGATCTGTAGTAGAGTATAAAGCCCTGATGATGACCTAAAGCCCTGATGATGAAGATGAAGATGACAAAGATGATGATGAAGATGGTGAAGATGGTGATGATAATGATGATGATAATAGTGATGATTAGGAAGATGAAGATGATGGTGATGAAGATGATGTTGCTGATGATGATGGTGATGAAGATGATGATGTGATGAAGATGACGATAATGATGATGATGGTGGTGGTGATGATGATGATGATGATTATGATGGTGATGATGATGATGATGATGGTGGTGGTGATGGTGATGATGATGATGATGATGATGGTCTCTGAGCTGTCTAGCCTGCAGCAGCACATCTGGCACCAGCTGCTGATGTGTGACATCACACTGCATTCCACTCCTCTGACATCACACATCTGGGCCTCTTTTCACACTATCACTCATCTCACCGACCTGATACACACACACACACACACACACACATGCACACACACACACACACACACACACACACAGACATGCACACACACACACACACACACACGCAAGCGCGCACACACACACACACACTTTGGAAACCATCCAGGACAGAGAGTACTGTAAGCTATGAGATGTGTGTATGTATATCTGGTTTGTGTGTGTGTGTGTGTGTGTGCTCTCTCTCTCTCTGTTTGATGTTGAGGACAGCCAAGTTGTGTCCATGAAACAGCTGGTTTTTGAAAGGATCCCATGTTATCTGCCAGTGAATTTCACTGTCCTCACTGAAACTCAGAGCCGCATCCAGAGGAAGAGGAGGATGAAGCTCAGAGCAGAGTGTCTAGAGGAAGATGACTCCGCTTAGATTGAGGTTTGATTGGAACACGCTGTACTACTCTCCTCCTTACCACCACTTCACACACACATATACACACACACACACAAACACACACACACACATGCACACACACACACACACACACACACATATATGGTTAGATACATGTACATATGAACACACACATACACACACGCACACACACACACAATTACAGGGTTAGACATACACACACACACACACACACACACACACACACACACACACACACACACACACACACACACACACACACACACACTCAAATACAGGGTTAGACACACATACACATGAGTAAATCAATCTAGAACGCAATAGCACTTTCACTAATCCTAAAGCACAAACACTCAGACACATTTTCCAAGAAGTGAGAGGGGACGCTGAGAAGACTTCACGTTACCGTGGAGACAGAAGCTCCCGACATGTCACAGATAGCGATAGGCAGGAGGTGTCAGCCCAGCATAGTGGGAGGCAGAAACGCGCGCACACACACACACGCAGCAAAGAAACAAACCACCTGTAGCCTGTCAGGTGTCCTAGCCGCTAGACATAGTACTGACACACACACACACACACACACACACACACACACACACAGGTAGAGCAGGAGAGGTGTTGATTATGCAGATATGGCGCGTATGGTCTCAGAGTATCTCACGCTTGACTGGGGTGCAGTTCTCCTCCTGCATTTCCTTTGGGATGGATAAAGTATCTTAGCCTATTTTATCTTATCTTAGTATTATGTCCACCCAGTCTGACCTACATTGGTGAGTTCCTTCTGTGTGTGTCTAAGATGGAGATGCTCAGCCGGCCAGTGGTGGAGTGCAGGTGTCCTCTGCATCTGGCAACATGTGGGACTGCAAGGCTCAATGGTGCTTTTTGCCTTCAACGGCACCTTCCAGGCAGCACTGTCTGAAAACCACTGCCTTAATCCTAATCCTAACCCCCTTAACCCTCACCCTAAACCCTAGATTTGGAGGGATATTGCCTTGAAGTCAGATATTCCTAGAAGGTGTCGTTGAGATTGCCATCGACTTTCAAAGCTCTGGGAGACTTTGGTCTGACCAAGAGCCCGTTTAACAAAGTTTCTCAAAGTGAAAATGCTGTGCCGAAGCACAACCAATCATACCACTCTTTCCTCTGACGTATGTGACGCGAAGGGAACTGCTTGAACAGGACTGAGAGCCGTTGGAGCTGCTCAAAGTTGATTGGTTCCTGACCAAGGGGGTGGAGTTCAATATTTTTTGGGAACTCAGAAAACCTATTTAGATTGTAGCTGGCCAGACCAGCGACAGCAACGCCGAAGATGTTACATCACTGGGAGGGCGTGCCAGGCTACCGTTGAGGGCAAAAAAAGACCACAGACTACAGTCCAGTCCAGTCCAGTCCAGTAAGGCCTCTCAGGCTGCTGACTCAGCAAAACCACTGGAGGAGAAACTCTGCTGCGGACAAAACTACTGGGGTGAAGCGAGAGCCTGAGTCAGCAATATAAACACACATGACATTATGGGATGTCCCTGCATGCCTTTAGTGGGACTGTGGGTCTATATGCAGTGGACTGTATTCAGCTGACCTTGATCCTATCCAGAACGGGGCTTTGTTAACTCTTGCAGATATCCATACTCAGCATGGCATGATGTTCATACTCATGATTCAGAAAGGCAGGTTCAGGAGTCAGGACACTTCTCTGGTAAAAAGACAGTAACTTTAATAATATGCGTATGTGAATTCTGTGGTGGTGGTCATGCATAACACGTCCCTTGGTCGTGATTTCAACTCTGATCTTTGATTAAAGATAGAGCCTTTTCATCCCTGCCTGTGTTGTCTGGTTTCTGATCATTTTTACTACTTTGTACATGAATCTAAACAAAGATGTCAGTCATTCAGCTCTACATCAACTGTAATGACTTTAAAACATACAATTCTAAGCATTTCAAGACATCCAAATCTTAAATGAAACTGAAGACATTGAAGAGTTTTGAAGGCCCAATGGGATTCTACTGATGCAGTAATCAACACACGCCTTTCCTCTCTCTGTGTCTTGCGTTTGTCATGAATCACTTTGTGAATGACGCTGCTCATGTGAACACACCTCTCAAAATAAACTGGCCCCATGGTGACAAGACAGACCACAAGGGGATACAATTTATACATTAAGTAATTTAAAAAAAATAATGTGGTGTGAAAGTGGCAGATTCTCTGACTCCATCTTTAGAATGACTCATTGACATTATCTTTCACAAACAGAACATCAAGGTCTTTCATGTAGAGCTGAAAATAATGTACAGTACAGACCAAAAGTTTGGACACACTTTCTCATTAAATGTTTTACTTTATTTTCATGACTGTTGCCTTCAGTGACAATCTACAAAATAAACAAACTTATGAATGAACACGTGGCATTATGTACTTAATAAAAAAAAGTGTGAGATGACTGAAAACATGTTTTATATTCTTGTTTCATCAAAGTATCCTTTTTTCGTTTTGATAACTGCTTTGTCCTCTTTTTATTTTTTGGATGAGCTTCAAGAGGTAGTCACCTGAAATGGTTTTCCAACTGTCTTGAAGAGTTATTCATTCCCAGAGATGCTAAGAACTTGTCGGCTCTTTTGCCTTCACTCTGCGGTCCAGCTCACCCCAAACCATCTTGATCGGGTTCAGGTCCAAAAGTTTGTCATAATCTCACACTTTTTTTGTTAAGCACATAATTTCATATGTGTTCATTCATAATTTTGATGCCTTTAGTGAGAATCTACAATATAAATTGTCCTGGAAATAAATGAATCGCATTGAATGAGGGGGTGTGTCCAAACTTTTGGTCTGTACTGTACCTTGCTTCTGACCTCTGGCTGTGCTATAGATGCCTCTGTTAGCCCTCTCTGTCATACTTCACTGGTCTGGGTCTTACAGTAATATGTTCTCAGGTGACCCATGTCTTTACAGTTTTAGAAATGATCACACAATTGCCAAATATTTCGCTCAAAGAGCAAATCACCTCTATAGATTTACAACAACATTAAGCATAGTATCTGATTCACACGTTTTACGTACACAGAGATTATCAAAAAACTACACGTTTACACACTTTAGACACAGGAATCACTGATAAGTCTTTTTTTTTTTTTTCATTTTAAAAATAATTATTTCCAAAAATATTCACACATGAACCCAAGTCATTGGGTCCAAGCACACTATATGTTCACAGTTTTGAACATGAGCAGTCACACAGATACAGTACATTTATATAAGAAGTAATAAGTGAATGACGCAATTGAGAGAATGACAATTTGTGACAGTTCAAATACAGGCTCTATTATGCCTGCAACACCAAAGATGTTGTGGTGTAAGGGGGTGGGAGGGTTTGACAAAAAATAAAATAAAAAATAAAATGCTAAAAATTGTGTGAACTTGATGTTATGGTTCTTGATGTAATGGGGTGTTTACTGTCGAGCTGTGTGTATACTTGTAAAAGCCTGTAATGTTGTGGTTTAACGATGTAATGGGGTGTTTATACTGGTGGGTTAGACAGATGAGACTCAGGAACGGAGCCCAATGAAGGATCAGAAATGTCACGGCCACCCTCTCTCGTGTAATGGAGAGAGGTTTAAGCAGTAGGCCAACACACACACACTCACTGACTCCACACACACACACACACACACACACACACATACATCCTCACACAAATACACACAAGCACACACATACACACACAAACACAGACAAAAATGGATGTGTGCGTAGGAAATACACACACACACACACACACACACACTCTGACACACACCGTGGGACTTGGGCATGTTGAGACCACGGCCAGGGAAATGAAACTCATCCAATCCCACTGACACAGACCCAACAGCATCCCCAAATAGCCTAAAATGCAGTATCTGTACTTTACTGGAGTATTCTTTTTTTCTCCTACTTCCACTTTTACTTCACTACATTTTTTTGATGAATTTAATACTTCTACTTCGTTACATTTTTGATGTGCTGATTAGTTACTCGTTACTTTTATAAAAAATGTTACCACATCCAATGATAGCCTATCAATGCAGACGAGAGCATCACCAGGTTTTCATAATCATTATTGGACGATTCAAGCAGTATATGAGACCTCATGCACCTCTTCGACCTTTCGGAGTACTGAATGCAGTCAATTGGGAACCATTAGTAAGGGTCAGTCTACTGCTCCATTTCGAGATAGAAGGAGTACACCAAGTTCTTTAACTTCAAATGATTTTAGTGAGGGGAATGGTGGTGACCATCCCTGGCCCTACTTAGAGTCCATGGCCAAACAGACTATTTAAGCCAAATAAATGTAAAACATTATGATATTCAAACTTTTGACTGCTTTCTTTGATATACACAGTACTTCTACTTTTACTTTCAGTACTTGAGTAGCAATTTTTTAAATACTTTTACTTGCAATACTTAAGTACAAAACATTTTGAATACTTTAGTACTTCCACTTAAGTATGATGTTTAGAGACCACTTCTACTTCCACTCAAGTAATTTTTTTGATATGATACTTCGACTTCTACTCCACTCCTCTACTCCAGTACTTTATACAACTCTGCACACACACACACACACAAACACACACACTCACACACACAAACACACACACACTTACTCAGAAACCAAAACACGTACTCTCTTGCACACATGGGTTGTGCTGCTGTTGGTTTGCCAAGTGTGCCAGATGAGTGGCTACAGACCTGGAATCAAGCTGGATGGACATTAGGAAATAAACCTTAATTAACTATACCTGTCTTAATTAGCTACCTATTAGAGCTCATTTAGAGGAAACAGAAATGGAGAGAGAAAAACATAAAAACATTACTAATCTATTCCAGTCATTTATATTATAGTTTGTTATTGGTGTTGGTGATGTACAGTAGCTGAAGAAGTAAAAGAACAACTGGGTCTTTGATGTAATAGTTCATTAAAACAGGGCAAGTCCTATTCTACTGACTGTAATTTTGGCGGGCTTGATTTGATCTCCTGTTCATGTAGATGGCATGTGTAAAGAGTTTATGGTACCCACCTAATAGGAATAGCCAATTGAGAGAAATCTGTTTAGCTGTCTAGGGCTTGGGAAGCTTTGAAGGAGAGGTATTACAATAGCCCTCTCGTCTCTGTGACCCTCGGGAAAATGTGTTAAACTAACCCTCAGGAGAATGTTCAATTGTATCACAGAAGACTGTGTTAATCTGACTCTCAGGAATGTGAAACTTACTCTCGGGAGATTGTGTTAAATTGCCCCTCAGGAGACTAGAGTTAAACGGACTCTCGGAAGTGTTAAAACTGACCCTCAGGGGTGTTAAACTGACCTAAACTGGCCTTCAGTAGACTGTGATGTTCCCTCTCCTGTTCCAGCAGCCATCTTAGGTACTGGACAAACACACCTCCCACCCCCACCATCATCTTAGCCACTGAGATGGAGGAGGTTTCCACTCAACTCCCACTCTCTCTCATTTCTCTCATCAATCGCCCTGCATGTGTTCAGCCCCCTGTGTGCACCCCTCAGCTCAGTATAGTCCTACTCTCAGCTCTGTCTACACCCAATGGTATAAACAAATCTCCTTTATTCTCAGCTCCATATAGTCCTACTCTCAACTCTGTATACACCCAATGGTATAAACAAATCTCCTTTATTCTCAGCTCCATATAGTCCTACTCTCAGCTCAGTATACACCCAATGGTATAAACAAATCTCCTTTATTCTCAGCTCAATATAGTTCTACTCTCAGCTCATTGATTAAGGGCTACCCACTGCTCCACGCATGGGTGTGCGCACCCTAAGGAGTGTGAACACACTTCACACTTCCCAACAACTGTGTGTGTCTGTGCACATACTGTATGTGTGTATGCCCCCCGGATGGGTTAAATGCAGAGAAGAAATTTCCTTTCTGAAGGACAAAATAAAGTACTCTTACTCTTAGCTCAGTATACACTAGTTTCCTATACTCTCAGCTCAATATAGTATACTCTTAGCTCAGTATACACTAGCCTTCTATACACTAAGCTCAATATATAGCACACTTCTGTACTACTCTCACTCTCTGTGTGCTCCCCTCACACTGGCTGTCCCATATACAGTACACTTACTAGGTGTGAATAGTCTCCATACTAACACAAACTAGCTACTGTTGCAAATATACAATAGGTGTACATATACTAGTATACATGCTAAAACAAACTAACACATACAAGCTACTCTTTCAAGTACACCAGGTCTCATCTTTTCTTCTTTTGTTCATGTCCCTCTCACATTAAAGGAAAATACCGGAGTGAATTCAAGCATAGCCCTGTTGAAAAAGCTTGCTAAATGCGCTAGTTAGCGAGTGGAACAAAATAATTTGGTACAGCACAGACCAAACGCGAACGCAGAAGCGAACAGGCACTTTACACTGAATCAATGGGACCTGACTGTTGGAAACCGAAAGTAAGATCTGAGGTTACATTGACTCAATGTAAAGTGTTTCGCGTTCGCGTTCGAAATTCTTTCATTTCATGCAAAATATATTGCTGTTAGACGGCTTGTGCAGCAGGGCTATGCTTGAATTCACTCCAGTATTTTCCTTTAAGCTGAAAGGTGCACTGGTCTGTAGAGTCAGTCGCCTCAGTCAGAGCTGTGTTGCCCTTTAGGTTTGTATCTTCAGATCTCCCTAAAGGTCATTC
This sequence comes from Sardinella longiceps, assembly GCA_027497455.2. Classification (NCBI taxonomy): domain Eukaryota; kingdom Metazoa; phylum Chordata; class Actinopteri; order Clupeiformes; family Clupeidae; genus Sardinella; species Sardinella longiceps. The sequence continues at coordinate 12,605 of JAODXP020003613.1, forward strand.
CGGGATCTTGACTGGGATAATGGAGCAGGGCTCAGCAGTGCTGCTGGGAAGCAACAAGCACATCCACACACACACACACACACACACACACATCCTTAGACTCCATGGCAACGCCTCTCCATTCTGCATTCTCTCCACTGACTTCAAATAGGCCGCCACTTACCACTCAAATAGGAGACCATTTACAGTCACACCATTAACAGGGCAGGAAGATAGACAACCATAGATGGACATCCGTCCATCCATTTATCCATTCATCTATCTATCCACCTATCCATCTGTCCATTAAATCATCCATCCATCTTCCTCTGTAGATCTCTCCATCAAATAAGTAGTTTTTGTAGACATGCGTATGTAAGCATCGCAATTTCTCTACTTGTGACAAATAAACCCCCATGAATCCTTGAATCCATATTAAGAAATTCGGATAATGCATGACTGGAATATTAGTTCAGCTTGTTACAGTAATGGACTACGGCAAAATGCTTGCAAAATGTAAGGAAATGACGCCATCTTCATCGCAAAACATTTTCGCAAAGTCCTGGAGGGACTGAAAAGAGCTCCTTGGTGCCTGAGCACAGAGGGAACTGGGTCTGGTGCAGGGGCTGCGTACTGTAAATCTGATCCTTTTGGTGACACTGTCAGTGTATCATCCTACAAAACCACCACACTCCCTGTGCAGTGCGGTTCACACACACACACACACACACTCCTCAGAGCACACACCCATTCGCACACACATAAACACACACACACATACATACACACACACACACAACACCTCCTCACAGCACACACCCATTCGCGCGCACACACACACACACACACTCCGGGGGTGGCCAGAGGATAAATGGCTGCTGTGTCTAATATAGACCAGGCATTAGTCTCCAATCCCACAGCACCCATTCTCTAATCTCTTCTCCATGTTGCTTTATCAGCTCATTCATGGCAAATAAATGTGTTTGTATTGGGCTATATAAATACACTTGCCTTGTCTTGACAACCAGCCACATCTGCTCTAGAAGCATGTTACACAGCAACCACTGTGGAACTGTGTGGGTGTATGTCAGTGGAGACTTAGTGTGTGCGTGTGTGTGTGTGTCTGTAGGAGCTTGAGTGGTCTTCAGTGGGTAGGCATTGGCATTAGCAGTTGTCGATTGTAAAACGCCTCCTGTGTGTGTGTGTGTGTGTGTGTGTGTGTGTGTGTGTGTGTGTGTGTGTCTGTAGGAGCTTGAGTGGTCTTCAGTGGGTAGAGGCATTGGCATTAGCAGTTGTCGATTGTAAAACGCCTCCTTGCTTGACACACAGTGAGATCTCCTTGCTCTTCGATATTACAGCCATTAAAGGGGCTGTGGGATTTGACTAAGACAGAGATAAAACAGCTCCCCCTGTTGGTAGCATCTCAGCCCTGCTCAATCAGAATGCACAGACAGGATACAGCTGTTGCTGGTAGCCCTTTAAATTCTTCAAATGTCCACACTTTACAGGAACACACAACTAAGAACAGCAACAGGAAGTGAGATAAGAAACAAATAAGTAAACATGACTATTGATTGATAAGGAATAAACAAATGAAACTCAATCCAAACAATCAAATGAACAACTAAAGCACTTGGAGAATGAAGACCTCCACCAAGGCAATGTGGTCACAGACACAATATAAATTCTAGATGGTGTTTTGGATCACCGATCCATCACCACCAAAATCAAATCAGTTCGTACTCGTTCCAACATACAAGTTGTCCAAAAATTTCATCCAAATCCGTGCAGTAGGCTACTTTTTGAGTCATATTGTACACAGACACACACACACACACACACAAACGCACGCACACACAGATAGACGCAGGCAAAAACATAAGCTCCTTGGTGGCGGTAATGAAATGAAACGAAATCTCTGCAGACTCTTATGAGGACCATAAAGCAGAGCATTTGAGTGCCTATTCTCACTAAACCCCAAAGAAATGCAGTCGTGTTGCTCCATAATATAAGGCCTCCATTTCTCGGCTCGTCTGTCAGAGTATTTTGTATTAAGGCCTCTACACACTTGTTCTGACAAAGTGCAGAGCACTGTGCTTCCAAAAGTATTTTCCATTGTTTTATTCAACGACCCCATACATCAGTGTCAAACTTTGCCACCGCCTGCGATGAAAAAAGCGATGTTGTCGAGTTTGAAAGTGCTCCGTCATGCTGTTGGCAGCCGTGTGCTGAGGCCCTTAATCACCTGCGCGCTCACCATTCAGAGTGTAATTTTAATCAGCTGTGCGCTCACCATTCAGAGTGTTGTTTTAATCACCTGTGTGCTCACCATTCTTACATACACAGAACCTGCCCCCCCAGAGTTGTTTTAATCACCTATGTGCTCATGTGTCCAGCCATCGCTGAGAACATTCAGAGATTTAGAACCTGCTCCCTGCCACAGTGTTGTTTTAATCACCTATGTGCTCACCTGTCAGCACTGAGAACATTCAGAGGAGTTATTTCACAGAACTTCTCACTTTGGTGAATACCAACAAGTCTCTGGAACTAAAATATTCATCAGCTGGGAATCAGTAGCGGAGAGCAGCAGTTGAGCTGACATTATGGCAGAAAACAGCGACTCAAGCAGCGTCAGCATCAGGTAGGCCTAGGAGATGTGTGTGTGTGTGTGTGTGTGTGTTTCTCCACTGAGGAGCAAAGGGAATTTGAGGTTGTGTGTTATTTTTGTTGTGAGGTTGTGAGTTGACAGGAGGACTTCAGGTTGTGTGTGTGTGTGTGTGTGTGTGTGTGTGTGTGTGTGTGTGTGTGTGTGTGCGTGCGTGCTAATGCATAGCCTGTTCCTCTGTTGGTCTGACAGAGTGTGCTCTGAGTCAGAGACCCCTGCTGTGGATGCTGCTGCTGCTGTGTTTGTGAGTCACCATGCAGAGGAACAAACAGCTGCACTCACACACACACACACACACACACACACACACACACTGAAGTCCTCCTGTCAGTCAGTCAGGGGAGTCGACCTGCAACACTCAACCAGCTTTGGGGGTGTGTTCCCCAAAAACCAGTTGCTAACATGTAACTATAGCCAGCAACTTCCTTGGTTGGCAATGGGGACTATTAGCAGCTTCCAGAGAGGCTATGTATGCGTCAAAGTTTTATCTGCAAAGTCTAACAATAAAGCTAACAATTAGCTTCCATTATAAACAATACAAATGGCTACAGCAGCACAGCCAATATTGTTACAGTAATTATATTCACCATTCATTTCGAAGTATTATTGACAGAACTTGACTAAACACTTAACGCATCCAGTGTAGCCCTTGGGTGAGCTGGTTGGCAATGGGGACAACTATAGATAGCAACTTAGTTGTTTGTCAATGGGAATTGTGTTGCTGCTGCCGCTGAGTAAGCAAGTATGGTGCTTTGTATTGGGGAACACATCCCAGCACATCACATAATGCCCACAGCACATCTCAAGGTGAAGCGAGCCACTAGGCTATAGGAAACATCTATCCATGTCAGTTTCCTGCCAAAACACTGTCATCAGAATGGCTTTAGGACAAACACACAGTATCGGCTAACAGTGTTGGGCCTGGAGGTCAGGGGCTAGGAGCACAGCCAATTAGCATTCATCTACATTATGCTGACAGTTAGCCAATTAGGCCTGGCTAGCGATGCTGAGCTGCAGCAAGCTGCATAAGGACACCTACTGGGGAAGCATACAGTAGTATAGCACTCTGACTATCCCAGGAGGAGATAAAGCTGCAGTCCCAATGGACTCCCTGGACTTCCCTTAATCTCCATCACACCCATAACTCATGGGGGGTGTGTGTGTGTGTGTGCACTGCAGTGCTCCTTTCATTTTATTCTAGTCATATCATCCTGTTTCTGTACTCCAGTCTTCAGATGAGAGCAGGCAAGTCCAACTGCACCAATGATGCAGATTCTGCCTTCAGTTTTATCTTACTCTGTCTCTAGTCTCTTCAAATGAAGTTACAGTATACTATATAATATACTATATTGGAGTTACAGTATACTCTATATGCTGCTGTCTGGTTTATGATTCCTATGTATTACTGCAATGGCCACATCCTCTCTAGGCCAAACTTGGATAAATAGACCACTTGATTTCTCTATCATTTCCCACTCTCACCTTTTCTTGGTTTGTTTAGGCCTACTTTATGCTTAGACCCTGGGCCAACCTTGTGATGTTCACTTGTGGTCACGTTCAATTAGGGGAAGAAAAAAAAAAAAAAACAGGCTTGATGCACTCTCATCTGTTCTACTCAGGAGTTTATTCTACTGGAGATTCTAATCTAAATTGTGCCATATCATTGGCCTGACAAAACAGACTATCACTAAATCTAGACATACTCGCTGAGCAACCGCTACAGTCCGTCTAGAGCAGTGGTACTCAAAAGTGTTCTCCGGGGACCATGTGGTGGTCCAACCGCGATCAAGCTGAAGTGGTCCGCGAGGGGATTTGCAAAGAAAAAAACATGTGAATTAAAGGAAAAAGCCAGCATGAATCAACACATAGTCCTACTGTTTTATAGTGCCAAGCTCTATTGATAGCCACCTCAATCACTGGATTTCATGCAAGGCAGACTGAGATAGCGAAACGGCAGCTAACAGTAACAGAATGGGGCATTTCAAAACGAAAGCAAATCGATTAGGTTTCGTTTTTGACATGCCCCATTCAGTTAGTGTTAGCTGTAGTTTCACAAACTCGGTCTACGATGCACAAAATTCGATCATTGAGGTGGCTTTCAATAGCGCTTAGCAGTATAAAACAGCAGGGCTTCGTGTTGATTCACTCCGGATTATACCTTTAAGTCTGTGATGCTTACTGACATTATTTGAAGGTTAAAGACGAGTGGTTCACTGAATATTATGAGGCAGGCCTGTAATTTATATTAGCCTACATGGGCTGTATGACTATTAAGGTGCCCAAAAGTGCCTATGAAAGCCCACTGCTTTAGTTAAATGTTAGCAATAAAGGGTTGACTTGAAGACGGGGCCGAGGGGTGGTGGTCCCTGAAAAACGTTTTTGCGCAAAGTGGTCCTTGGCTTGAAAAAGTGAGAAACACTGGTCTAGAGTTCTAGGCTACCATATCACGCAAGGGCAATTTCAAATTGATTGGAAAACTCCTGTCACATAGAAGAAGAAATACCAAGGCAAGAAGAACATTTTTTTTTTTCACACACAATAACACAAGAGGCTGTTGTTTTGCTTTTTTCTCACAAAGAACCTTTTATGTTGCTTTCAAGTATTCAAAGTGTTAAATAAGTCCACTATGTCCTCATGGCCCACGTGAATGACAGGTCTGTTCCAAACGGGGCTTCAGTGGTACCGGGGTCCTTGGAAAACACTTGTTGTCTGTCAGCAAACTATTCACACAGTCTTTAAAAGGGGCCTGTTACTCTGTTCTGGTCCCTACAGACATCTGTACAGGAGATGGATGGAAGAGGAACTGGAAGATTGAGTGAGTGGAACTGGATAGAACTGTGAGTGTGTGTGTATGTGTGTGTGTGTGTGTGTATGTGTGGGGTTGTGTTCTGGCCCAGACTGAGCAGAGGTCTGAATACACACACACACACAGAGAGAACAGAACAGAATGGGGTTGGCACACACACACACACACACAGGGGGACTTGAGTTGGGAGGGTATAGAGGTGATCATGTTTGCAGAGTCCGAGTTGTTTAAGGCACCAAGTGCTGAGTGGAGATGACTGTGATGCTCTGGTCCAGTGGGTCGAGGAGGAAAAAGCCTCTCCACTGCACCCAGATGGACATTAGAGGCCAGCAGCGTTCCAGTGCCACTGATGACACTAGCCTCACGATGAGATATGAGATCCGGGGGCCGTTTCCCAAAGGCATAGTTGCTAACTCAGTTGTTTTAATTGTAATTTCCCATTGGTAACTGCTAGCAACGACGCGTTTGGGAAACAGACCCTCATCAGGCATCAGAGCAACATTAAAAGCTTATGATGAGGACACCAACACATCTACAGCAGTGGCTTCCACTGTGGAGAACCCTAACCTTCGGCTTTTTTGGTGTTCTATGTGCTCGACCCTTCTTCTAGAACAATGTTGTTTTAACTTTTAAAAGTCTCTGTCCGAAATGATCTGCCATGATCCACTGATACTCATGTTGTGCTATACAGGACTGTTTAAAAACATAAGAAAACAAATCACTACCAGCAGCTTGTGTGTGATTCGTGTGGCTACCCTTGCGGAGTTTCACATTGCATCTGTGTAGTGACTACTGCAGCTCTATTGGTACTGTTCACATTACATCACTTCCTGTGTGGTTGATTGCTGTAGCTGTAGGTGATCATGTGACATCACTTCCTGTAGCTGTATTGAGGAGATGCCACTAGTGTAGATGCGGACTGACAGGTAGAGTAGCCGTGAGCTGCCAGGGGCTCTGTAAAAACAGACGAGGGGAGGAGAGGAGAGGAGAGGAGAGGAGATGCACCAGTCCAATTACTTCAGCAGGTAAAAGAACACCTTTCCTGGAGATTGGTGACATACATGTACAAAAATAAACATCCAAAATGATATACATTATTCAGATCAACAACAAAACAAAAAAATGCAACTCTCTCTCAGTACTGCTTGTTGGGTTCCACTGACAGACCAGTGTTACAACTGCAGTCTAAAACACTTTCCTTTACAAAGTCACACTCTTGCGTACACACGCAAACACACACAGACTCCGAGAGATTCATTCTATTGATGGTCCTAGTAACAATAGGAGTCCTCTTTGAGTGTTGGTGTGTAACACATATCAAACAGCACTACTAGTGTAGATTTGTATGTTTAGTGTGTGTGTATTTGCTCACATACTCCAAAGACCACAACCATTTCAAGTGCACAAGTGTGTGTCTGTGTGTGTGTAGTGTACCAGTTTCCTTCCTGAATCCTGATATGAATTTTTCAGCGTATTTTGACAGCTGCAATCAGAATGCCTGATGTGAGGAGAGTTGCGGCTGTGACTGATGGATGGGTAGCATCTCAGTGGGCACTGTAGCCTTGGTTACCTGGACACTCCTAATCAGAATATTCTAGTTCAGTTGGAGTTGCATCTCCTTGGATACTGTTCTATAGAATGCACCGTGGAATCTTTCTAATCACATTAGAAGTGTCCATGTAAACACGCCAATGTGTGTCTTCCGCATGGTGCTCGAGATGCTTTCATCATCAGTGACATAAAGCTAGGAATCTCCTCTGCTAGAGACGCAAAGCCAATATGTACTCTACTAACAAACATACAACACACAGCAGGGAAAAGAAGTATTCAACATGTCAACACCTTTCCAAAATTGTTGGTATATTTTTTCCTCTTTCTCTAAGAAATGTTGCTGCTACCTCCAATGTCTCTGACTATCCCTCTGACTCCCCAACACAGAAAACTGGCCAGCTCCAGCAGAGTGTGTGTGGTTGTGGGGAGAGTGATGATGATCCTACACACATATATATATATAATGGTCCCTATGTTGCTTACTGGAGGGCCAGCGCTGTCCATCGTTTAGATTTTCAACCCTGGCTAGTAGATTTCAGTAGCCCGACAAGTCAGACGAGGACATACAAATGTCCAGTCTGGCAACACCATGTTCAATCCTAGGGAAGGACCAAGCTTTTCCCAACCAATCAGAGTAACAAACAAGGTGACAAAGCCAATTCAAACCCATCGCTGTTCCACTATTGGCTACCACTAGGGTTCTGGACATTTATATTTCTAGGCTAACATATTGGTGGACAACGAGAAGTTCATGTTTGATGACGCATAGTTCAGGGTTAAATTTATACATACATTTATCAAATGTATAACATTTTTAATGCTTCATTTTCATGTCATTTTATTTCATTAATTAGAGGTTTTGAAGTTATTGATTTTATTTACTTATTTATTTTTAATATGTGGCCATCTTGGACTAATTCTGGTGCCTGATCAAAATATCATGCCAGTAGTCCAATCGCAAATATATTTTAAAACGTTGACATGGTCAATACTTATTTTCCCTGCTACATGTCTGTGTGTGGTCACTGATGAAGAGCGCTGGACAACAGGTGTAGCTCTCTCAACAGAAACCACATTTCCAGTAAGATATGGACCCAAAACCAGGTAGTGTGTGTGTGTGTGTGTGTGTGTGTGTGTGTGTGTGTGTGTGTGTGTGTGTGGTCAGCATTCCTCAGTGTGTGCCGTGTAGTGTCTAAACTGCCTCTGGGTCGTGTGTGTGTGTGTGTGAGAGAGAGATGCAGAGAGGGAGAGGTGGTCAGACAAGTAGCTGTGCTGTTTGGTGTGTGTGTGTATAAGCTTGAGTGTTGTGAGCAGGCTGTTGGATAGGCTACTGTCCAATACAGTACAGAATGTCTGTGGCACTCACTCACACACACACATCCACATCCAGCACCATCTTCCCTACAACATCCCATCAGCACCACCTATTACATCAGCATGGCAAAGGTCAAAGGTCAAGTCCCTTCAACCTTTCAAAAGAACAGCACCAAAGCAAGTTACAAAAAAAAAAAAAAAAACAGGAAAAGAAATTATATATTTATATAAATCAGCTTAAGCAGCTTTTTTCCCTCCCTTCCCCCCAAACACATATCTACATCCTCGTTATTTATCTTACAAACCAGAAGTGCTTTGACTTGGTATGATGGTGATGATGATGATCTCTTTTTCTGTAGCTGGATAATTTACAGAGTCCACTGCCTCTCAGAGATTCACACCCATCATGCCCTCCCAACAATAAAAAGCTTTTTTTTGTTGTTGTTTTTTAAATGTTGTTGTTTTTTTTTAAAATCAACACTTTGTGACATTGATTCCGTGATTACAGGTGGGGGGTGGGGGGTTGACTGGTCCTGTTTCCTCCTAGAGGAAGTGGGGTCAGGGGTGGGGGGATGGTTGGGGGGGTGGCAGGTGTCAAGTGGGGAGATGGAGAGACTGGTCCTGTTTCCTCCTGGAGGAAATGTCGATGTCGATAGCTTCCTTCCCCACAATCAAGCGGAGGCGCTTAGGCGCTGGTAGGGGGAAGAAATGGTCAAACTCATCCTCCTCCTCCTCCTCCTCTTCCTCAGACGAGGATGGCGTGGGGGCTGCTCGGGGTGGATGTGAGTGTTTACGTGAGTGTGTGCGTGAGTGTGTGCGGTGTTTATGCCGGCGCTTCCTGCTGTGAGTGTCGTGCAGCGTCTGCTGGAGCGTCTCTTTGGCGCCCCCTGATGGTGTGGCGGCGACGGTGCCGGTGCTGAGTGCGGAACGAGCGCCGAGGGCGAGCGCCGTGTGCGACTGCGTCACCTCCTCCTCTTCCTCCTCACGCTTCAGCTGGATCTTCAGCTTGGTGTGGTTGCCGTGGGATACGCCGCTGCTGCCGTTGGCAACGAGGCCGTTGTTGAGGTGCGCCACGTAGGAACCGCCCCAGTCGGCGTGGCGCTTCTTGCGGAACTTGATGCTGATTTTGGAGGAAGAGGAGGGTGATGAAGACGGTCGGTGGCTTTTCTGAGAGCTCGGCGCTTTATCCGCCTTGTCCCGGTTCTTCCGCCGGCCGCGGTCGTTGTCGCTACGGCGGCGCAAGGTGAGCTTGGGAATACCGCTGCTGTCCTCGATTAGCAGTGCGTCGTAGCGAACCGGTCGATGTTTCCGTTTGCTCTTCCGCTTGCGAGACGACGACGACGAAGCACCGTTTCCTGGGTGACTCAAGTCTTTAGAGATGACAGACGATTGGCTGAGCAGTCCGAGGCTAGGGGAAGGGGAGGAGTTTGGGCAAGAGTTTGTAGGGGGAAGGTCATGGGAAGGTCACAAAGAAGCCCTTCCTCTTCCTGTTTTACTGTCCTATCAGATCGCAGACGGGTCAGCCGTCGCTGTGGCAGTGCTGCCCGTGTGCTGTGATTGGCTGTGAGCTGCTGGCTGGGCGGAGCTACACCTGACTCATGCTGCAGGTACTCGTCCATGTCTGCAGGCTCCGTCTTAATGACCACCCCGCCCAGCTGTGGCCCAGTTGTGTCCGGTATGTGGGGCTCCTGTTTGACCCTTGACCCTGTGACCCCTGTGACCTCAGTGACCTTGGCAGCGGTAGCAGCCTCCTGCTGCTCCTTCAGTAGCGTGCGTGTCAGCCTGCGAGTCCTGTAGCTGCACGCTTGCTCTACGACCTTAGCGACCTCTACACCCACACCAGGCTCCGCCCCAAGCCCCACCCCCAGCTCAATGGCCTCCTGCTTGATGCTGTGGCACAGCGACAGTCTAGTGACCCTAGAGGGCGCTGTAGGGGTTTTGTGCTGCCCGGCGGCCCCTCGCACACGACCTTGGCTACGCAGACGCGTGCTCGCGGGGTTGGGGGTTTCAGAGGGGGCGTGGGTTGGCCGTTTGGACCGGGAGCGATGGTGGCGCTTCGAGAGCCGACGGCCACCGCCACTGCTGGTGGTGGTGGTGTTGGTAGAGAGGGCGGCCGCTCGGGAAGATGAGGTAGAAGAGGGAGGCTGGGACACAGAGTTCTGGTTCTGGCCCGCCTGCGTTTGGGTTTGGGTTCTGCTCCGAGTCCGACTCAGCTTCACGGCGCCGGGGCTGGGGAAACGCTTCTGTGCCGCTGAAGATGGGGAAGAGGAACAGCAGAGCATTTTAGACCTGATCACTGCACAGGCTACTACACACACTGAGGGGTAGGGGACCTCACCACTGCACAGGCTACTACACACAATGAGGTTGGGGGACTACAACACAGCATTTTAAGGCCACTATACACCAAAGATGCAACAATTTAGTTACCATAGCCGATGCCTCGATAAACTAGCATGCTGGTCGGTTCGCAAACAAAGTTACACCTTGTAATTAAATGGCAAACTTTCCAAAAACTTGTGTTCATTTTTGAGACTATGAGGCAAATCCGTTATGACTGAAGTTGAGCAAACACTGCTGTTTCATCGAGGGAGATAATTCCATTGGCCAAAACTGTGCGGTAAAAAACTTCTTAAACTCTGAAACTGCCATTAGACATGTTGCATGTTTAGCAGTGGATTGAGACTACTTGCAATGACATGCAAAGTTTGACTCACACCGCCGCAGCTCAGCTCTTCTCAAACGATCTTGCTAAGTTTTGGATTTTCTGCATTTAATTGGCCTCACACAGACGGAGTGGGGGCTTCTTCAAGCCTTTATTCAAATAGAAGAATATGACTGGAAATGACTGGGAGAGACAGAGAGGGATCCACAAATGACCTCCAGGTGCAATCTAACCTGGCTCCTGGACTTCATGGAATGGGCTCCTTAGCAACTGCTTTAGGACTTTCCCTCACATCTCCCATCATTTAGAATACACTCTTTGCTTTTTTTTTACCTTTTTGCCTTTTTGAGCATTGTTCCAGAACTCAGGGAAAGCATCTGATGGATTACTGAAGAGTACACTGTTACCATGCAGTGTATGTGGAGAGGATAAGTGTGTGTGTGTGTGTGTGTGTGTGTGTGTGTGTGTGTGTGCATGACACAGAGTTAAAGGAAATAATCTCACTAAAAAAACACGTGTGTTGCTATGCTGTTCTCATCAATGATTGTGTGTGAGTGAAACCCACGCCCATGAGGCTCGGAGTGTGTGTGTGTGTGTTATGTGTCGCTTACATGAGTGTGTCTGTGGTGATTCCTGAGTCTCGGCGTCGGTGTGTGAGCCCACAGAGTGTGTGTCTGAGTGCTGGCTGCTCTCGCCCATCTTCTTGAGTCGGTTCAGGCGCCGGTCCGTCTCCCGCAGGGCGTACTTGCTGTTGATGACCGGCGGAGCCGCCACTGGAAGACCCGCCTTCGATTTAAATGCACCTGTGCCTCGTCTACACACACACACACACACACACACACACACACACACACACACCAAGAGTAAGAATCTGCAGGCACCTCAATAAAGCTCCATGTCTTCTTTTCCATCAATGGCGATGTCCAGCATGTAAATCATCATATACACACTGAAGCACTTCACACACTGTGAGCGTGTGTAAGAGTGAGCAGAAAGTGAGAATCTATATATCTATCTATCTATCTATCTATCTATCTAATCTAACTATTTACAGTATATTGAGTCTTAAGACTTCATTCTCCCACTTCTCACTAATGGTGTACATTGAGTTGTCACTCCTAACAAGCCAAACTAGATCACATACACACACACACACACACACACACACACACACACACACACACACACAACCCAAACTATAAATGATCAGAAAAGGTGAACGACGAGGGACTGATTAAAGGAAGTAAGGCCTTTGATGATGCCCGCTACCTTTCACATGTGTAGCATTCACAAAACTCATTGTTGTCCCCGAAGAAGCCGTCTCCGTAGTAACAAGAGATTTCCTCGCCGGGCTCGATGTCTCGGAGAACTTTGACACAAGCTGTGTCTCTGCCAGTGGACACGAACTGGGGAAGGAAAAGAGAAGAGATTTTTAGAAGCCAGCTCTCTTAGAGGGGGTGGCAACACAACAAGCTACTTGCTCTCTCACTTAAAAGGGGAAAACTCTAATCAGACTTACCTTGCAGTTTGGCCGGCAGTCTGAAAAACAAAACAATAAATATTAATAGTAATAAACTGGGATTAATATACTGAAGCAACACACAATCTTGCAATAGCAGAGGAATTTGAGAAAGACCTACAAAAAATACAATTTGAAAAAGTAGGAAATAAAAGGATCTTTAACAAATAATCAACAAATAATTTTGGGTCCAAGACATCCAAAAACTGTCCTGAGTAAAAGTATAGCACATAAACTGGATGGCAGAGCTAATGGGTAATCACTGCTTGGACTATTACATTGTTTCAGGTTTGTGGGATCACAAATGTGTGAGTGTGTTCATATACATATACACACATTCCATGGTGGACAAAGGCTTGGAAAAACGGGACCTATGTGTGTGTCTCTGTGTGTTCCTTAGCAGTGTGTGCTTGGTTTCACATACAGTACATGTGGATGTTCTGTGATGTATATATGTGTGAGCCTGTGTACAGTATGTGTGAGTGTGTGTGTGTGTGTGCTTATGTGTGTGTGCATGAGTACATGTGTGTGTGTGTGTGTGTGTGTGTGTGTGTGTGTACCGCGGTTGATGAACAGAGCAGGCCCCAGCCAGAGCTGAGCGCAGTTCTTGCGCGTGGATTACATGTGCATATGTTTGTGTGTGTGTGTGTGTGTGTGTGTGTACCGTGGTTGATGAACGCAGCAGGCCCGAGCCACAGCTGAGCGCAGTTCTTGCGCGTGGAGTACATGACGCTGAAGTCGTTCTCTCCGTGACGGAGGAGGGTCTTCTCCTCGCTGGCAGACATCTCGGCGATGCAGCCCACCAGGTACTCGATCTTATCATTACGCTTCCTGCAGGGGGCGCACAGCAAGCAGCCGCTCAATCAGCAACGCCGCAGGACATATTGCGTCTCACACACAGCACCGTAGAGATGCACTGCATTTACACCATACCACTCAGAGCAGGGGGGAGGGAAATGCACTTTATTTCACCAGGAACCGTCAATGACTCCATGGCAACAGCTAGAATATCGACACTATTCTGTAAATAGTATTATATTACTAAATATATCAGATGCACTTTATTTCACCAGGCAATGGCAATTCATCCTTGGCAAAAGCTAACATAGCAGTGCTATACTGTAAAAATATTTCCTTCAGATGCACTTTTTCACCAGGAACTGTCAATGAATCCATGGCAACAGCTGGAATATCAGAGCTATTCTGCAAATATTACTTCAGCTTTTTTTTTTTATTTAACCAAAACATCACCACCATGTAAAGCATTTTTATTTTTGCCTTATAGGAAGAATTGGGAGTCAATCAGTCAATATCCCTGTTTGAGAACTCAAGAGTCTTTGAGGATTCTGACCTAGTTGATAGGTATTGCTGTTGGAATAACAGCGTTTTGTTGAATGTAGACTGAATTAGGCAAGTGCCAGCTACCGCTAACAGAGGCGGAATAAGGTAACAGATCTTCATTGCCCTCATTACTTAGCTTTAGCTTCCATGTCACTATTTGGTCCTACTGTTATGTATGTTGCACCAAATACTGTTTCTCATACGGCACCTGCTGATAGCATTGGGCAACATGACACAACAGGGCTACAAGTTGATACCCTCCGGATCCTCCCTTTAAATACAGTATCAAGTGCAATGTTTACCGTGCCATGTGTAAACACTGTTATTGACACAGGGTAGCAGGATCTTACCATTCTTTAGTTGCCACTATTTTAGCTCCGTTATTCTCTGACGAGTAGCGGTTACAGGGCAAGATCTCAAAGCCGCTGTTGGTGGCAAAGATGCGCAAGTAAACAAATACCTGTAAAAAAAAAAAAGTAAACAAACAATAAGCAGACTAGTAAATACACAAAAATCAACATCTATCATGACATTCTATCATGACATTCTAACATGACGTCAGAACTTGTGGGTGTGGGTGTAGGCCTATACGTCCTTGTGTGTGCGTGTGTGTGTGTATGTGTGTGTGTGTGTGTGCGTGTGTGTGCGTGTTCATACGTGTGTGTGTGTGTGTGTGTGTGTGTAATGCTCATGACTCACATGTTCTTTGAAGAGCTTCTCCTGGGCTTTGTTCTTGTGCATGAGGTGGCTGCGGGTCCAGTCCCCTGCAGTGAGGGCTTTGAAGGCCTTCTCCAGGTTATCATGCTTCTTAAAGCGCTCAATCACTTCCTTTAACTCTTCCTGACGTGTTTTGATTGGACGAAACCTGCAAGAAACAAACACCTCATTCCCTGGACTTGCTTACTAATAGGTTAAAGGTATAATCCGGAGTGAATCAACACGTAGCTCTGCTGTTTTATACTGCTAAGCGCTATTGAAAGCCACCTCAATGATCGAATTTTGAGCATCGTAGACCGAGTTTGTGAAACGGCAACTAACACTAACTGAATGAGGCATGTCAAAAACGCAACCTAATTGATTTGCTTTTGTTCTGAAATGCCCCATTCTGTTACTGTTAGCAGTCGCTTCGCTATCTCGGTCTGCCTTGCATGAAATCCAGTGATTGAGGTGGCTATCAATAGCGCTTGGCACTATAAAACAGTAGAACTACTTGTTGATTCACGTGACCTAAAAGATATGCAAAACTTTAAAGACACTACCCTGAGCCCTTTGCCCTGAGGGTTAGATTTTGGGTTTGTTTTCTTCTGGTAATATTCAGCAATGTGTCTGCCTCAGGAGGTGTACAATGTGCAATATATATAATCATATCATCATATTACTAAAAGTAAATAAAGCAAATAATATATAGCAAATACATAATGAGTAATACATAATTATAGTTCTTTAACTTATATACTGCTCTTATCTTTCTCACTGACTGCTAGCCAGGCATTGATTTCCCAAAGGCATAGTTGATAACCAGTTAGTTGGCAATTGGCAATTGCATTGCAACCAACAACGTTTCCTATCTGGTTAGCCTCATCAACCATTCTTACAAGAAATTTGTTCTTAAATCCCACTTGTGCAGTTTTTAAGAAGATTTGCATTCACCAATATAGATTTCTAAATAGGACCTTAGGAACAAATTAAAGAAAATTCTTAAGAAGATACTGGTGAATGATGCCCAATGCCTTTGGGGAACGCATCCTAGGTAAATGCAAGTGGGTGCAGGTGAGAGCAGGTGCTGAGGGCGTACCTAGGGTTCATCTTGTGTGTCTGGAAGCCCAGGTACGGGTCGACGATGAGGCTGGTGGAGAGGTCATCGTTCTCACACAGCTCCCTGGCCTTCATCCCCAAGGAGGAAGCATGGCGCCGGTCCCCCTCCACACCACCAGCTGCGAACCCTAAAACACAACACACACACACACAAAGAGTTAAAATACATGCACTGACACACACACACACACACACACACACACACACACACACACACACACACACACACAGGCATTTACCACTTCCTCTCTGAACCTTACTAGTAATTAGACACACCCGAGTCCAAACAAACACACACACGCACGCGTACGAGTCCAAATAAACACACAGACAGACGCACACACAGACAGCGGAGTCCAAATGAGCACACACACACAAACACAACAATGAGAGCTTGCGAGTGTCACTCACTGCGGCTGGCCCTGCGAGTGCTGGGTGAGCACTTGCTGGCAGAGGCGGAGGAAGAGGAGGAGGAGGAGTGGGGGGTCCTGGTCTGCCCCCCCGCCTGCTGCTGCTGCTGCTGGGCAGAGACACGGCCGCCCTGCTGGTGCCGCCTGCCGTTCAGGACCATGGTGTCGGCTTTGACCGACCGCGTCACTCCGCCAGACAGCCTGGGCCTGGAGCATCTAGGCCTGCAGGGGAGGGGTCTGCTGGGGCAGGGGATGGGGGATGGGGTGGGGGTGGCTGGGGTCCAGGCAACACTCTCTGTTGGAGCAAAGAAGAAAGTTAGAGTTACTGAAGGCCTACTGTTGGTAGCACACAGACAACATGCTATGATAAAGACAGGAGGTGTTAGGGTGGGTGGCTACAGACCAAAGATCCGTGACAAGACGGGCTGTGACATTCTAAAAACCTGCAAAGTTCAAAAACTCTGAAACTGTGATTTGATAATGTTAAATATTTTGCAGCGGCTTGCAACTGCTTGCAACAACCTGTGACTATTGATTGACTATTCTTCAACTACTCTCTAAAACAGTCTCATCTCGTCACGGATCTTCAGTCTGAATTGAGCTTTAGACTACTAGGTGGTAGGGGATTTGACTTCGAGGAGACAATGATCTGAGATTAAATCAGATAGATATGGTTCCCCAGACTTAAAACAGACACACTATGAGCATAATCTATATCCACTACAGTGTATTTACACACACTTTGAATATAGCACATCAACAGGCAGGCAATCAACTTTCATGACTGGTTGAGGATTTCACAGACCTCTAGCTCCCCACAGTGGAGATATGACCTACAACACTGGCATAACAAACAGTGGGCACGGATTCGGTAATATTGCTTTAAGAGAAGACTACATTGGCACAGGTCTCACATCATAGCTACCTTTCCTGCTGGGTTCGTTCGAGCTACAGTAGCCTACACACCAAGTAGATAGATGTTCCTTGATGAGACCAGGTTTCACAATAATAAGGAAGTTATCGATTTGCTACTTTTGTTATAACTATCTAATGAGATGGTAACTAACAAGTAGTTAAGGTTTATCAGGACTGACGGTGATTTCCCTGTGTCTGCCAACCAAATCATGTGAAACTAAAGCGATCGCTTTTGCAACGTTTATCACATTAATAGGATGCTGACTGCTAACTAGTACTGATCATTTGCTACAGTACTCATCCTTTCATTTCGGCCGAGTCTGTGGGTTGATGCAGTTGTCGCGCCTATCTATCATCTTTTGTAGCATCGCTCGATAGCTAAGGGCTTGTTATCGTTGAATAACCACCAAAGAAACTGTTGCGTTAACGGCCTTCATATCATAATAACATCCCGAGAATCCCTGAGATTCCAGAGAAATGCTCGAGGACATCCACAAATCAGTCCTCGAGAGTGTCTTTGATCAATCTTGTCAGCTAATGTTAGCAACTTCTGACAAGCATTCTGTAGCAAGACAGCCGAGCTGTAAACTTACAACCTTGCATGGCAACCCACCTCAACAAAACACTTGTATTCAGTCGCATTCAGCAACTCATCGATCTAAAACCATTTATTCTTACACTCGTGGAAACATCTAACCAATTATCGGAATCTCTATTTAACAACAGACACAGTGGCAGTAGTCAGTCGAATATAAACAGGGAGCGCTGATTGTACGAGCTAACTGAACGCTACTGGCCCATGTTAACTTGCTATCTAGGTAGACTAACGTTAAAGATGGATAAGACAGCACGCATTCTAAACACTACAGCGTGCAATAGCATTACAAGTCTAAACAAACGGTTTAAACGAACATGGTAACCTATCATTAGCTTTACTGCAGAAGGTAATCTAAATGAGCTGTAACTAATAGGATAACTTGTTAGCACAGCTAAATACACACAGGCCCACTCATGTTAAAGCTCGAAAGAAAGCCATAGATGATGACTAAGTCGGCAATCTTTGGGTTATTTAAACAGTTATGACCAGACTTACCTAACGTTACTGAGTTGTCGTTCCATCAGTAGCACAACCAGCCGCGTAATGATATCCACACTAGCTAATTACACCCTTTTCCAGCACCACGGTCAGCAGCTAGCTAACGAGCAACTTACCACCGGCTGGTTAAGGTTTGGTTAACCACAGAAGCTTAGCTAGCTAGCTTGTTTCACATACGAGTCCACCTGAACTCTCACATGCCGGTGCTAACGTCAACCCCGTTGGCAACGGTGGTTAATGAAAAGACAACCAATGCCTGTCCTTGTCCATGCCACGACACAATACATTATTGCAGGATAACGATAAACTTAGCAGTTTGTTATGATCATAATGTTAAGCCAGAGGTCGTCGATAAACCTGCAAATGAAGCCTACCTAACTAATGCTAATGTGTCATCAATCTTAGATGACTAGCTTAATCAATCGTGATAAACAGACTTTTTTAAAAGGACTGAGTGTAAACCCTCACACACTGTGGAAAGCTAGACATATGAACTAACGTTAACAAACGTTAGCATGGCTATCAGGATATCATGAGTAGCAAAGCAAAAAATAACTAGCTAGTAAGCTTTGCCTTTAGTTTTAGTTTTCCAGTTTTCCAAGCATTACGTTTTGTATTGAGGCAGCCTTGCTAACTAAGTGTACGTGAATTAATTCCAATCACAAGTTGTTGCCACTATCTCGAAACAACATATCCGTAAAACTTGTACCTCAGAGCTGTTTCACGAAAAACTAGCTGTAGCGGTACATCACTAACGAAGCTCTGGGTTCCATCCCTAAACTAGCTGCATGCTAGGTCCATGGCTAATGTCAGATACATTGCTAACCCACCAATAGCTATACTATCTAAAGTTAGTGTACAACAATAATTGATTTTAAACATCTGAACAGAATGACCGAGGTGCTGTTACTCACGTTAGTGTTTCTTCTCATAAACGGTGTTTGGTACTTCGTACACAGCTCGTACAAACAAAAGTCTTAGAAATAAACATTAAAATTAAAGATGGCGGTGGTGATACTTCTCTGTACGCAGAGAAGGATGCAAGTTAACGTTAGCCCACAGTGTAAACGTTAGATATTGTAGCTATCTGGAGTTAACGTTAGGTTAAAAAATAGTTTGAGTGGTCTATGCTAACGCACTTGCTTCTGAATGTCTACCAAAGTTCGGGTCTGGGATATTTAAGAGTAGGAATTCTTCACAAATAGCATAGCTAGCAACCGAGCATGCTAAAAGTGTTTGCTGCAATTCCGAACCTCTTCCCCTTCAAACTCCTCCACAACTTCAGGCCCAGTCTAACCAGGCGACCTGATGGGTCTGCAAGTGGTCTCCATTCCCTCTATGCAATCACAGCCTGAAGATGGGGGGAAATCATTTTGTTTCTGAAATGAGAATTTGGTCATGGAGGATTATGGAATTAATTAAGGAATGGTGTTAATGAACTATAGGCCAATATGTCCATTTTGTTTACATTATCTCTTTGTGTGTGTGTGTGTGTGTGTGTGTGTGTCTGTGTGTGTACCTAGGCTTAGCCTACCCCTAAAATTAATCCCAGTCCAAGTCTTAGGCTTGGCTCATCGTTAAGGTGGCCTTATGAAAACTGGCCACCAATCAGTTGTCATAGCACAAAAAGAGAAGTAAGCTCTGGCACTAAATTAACCTGACCACAGCACGCAGTGGGTTAATTCTGGCCCATATGGACAAGCAGGGCCGGTTCTAGGCATAGACACACGAGGCAGTCGCCTAGGGCACCAAATATCAGGGGGCATCACAATACATTTCTTACCTCTTTTCTTCAGTTTTTCTCTTACATTTTTAGAAAAGAGGGAGCAAAACTTATATCTGGCCTGGGGCACCAAAATCGCTAGAACCGGCCCTGTGGACAAGCAATGACCATGGGGCCACCCTCACCCTCTACAATACAATTCCAGATTCCTCAAGGACGCTCAATGGTGTTTCTTGCCCCCAACTGCACCTTCCAGGCAGCCCAGCCTAAAAGGCACTACCCTTACCCTATTCCTAACCCTAACCCCCTCAACCCTCATCCTAACCCTAAACTGAGTGGAGTAGTGCCTTGGCACCGTAGAGGGCAAACAATACCCTCCAGGACCCTCCCACCGTTTGGGGCCCTGCAATTTAGTGCACCTTTTCTCTACAACGACCCTGCCTGCATGAGACACTTTTATGCAGTCTGTTGATATGTAGGCCTAGGCTTGGTGGATTTGCCAAACAAATTGCATGAGCCCTAACACAAGTGAGAAATAACACAGCAGTCGATTTGTGTCACAGATAAGAATGCAAGCTTGTTTTTTATTAATGACCAAAGCAAAGCAAATGGGATTTTTTTTTTTTTTGCATTAGGCAAGATGTTGTCATCACCATGAGCTTGAGCTTGACCTCTCACCTCCTGATTGAATCCATGGTATCGGGTAACGATGCCCTCTTCACCCATCAACGTCGGGTAACTACAGTAAAGACCAAACATTAACATTGAGCTATTTCTGTCCTTTGGTGAGCTCAATGATCTCAGCGTTTGAAGGAGAGCCAGCTTAACAAAAACTTTTTCTTCAATTAATCAGTATTGATTATAATCAATATTGAAGGCTGAATCATCACAAGAAGAATTTAGAAATTTAGCCTAATAATATTTTGAGGCTGTTGCACAAAACCTTCTTACATTATACTGTTCAGAATTGTAGCACATGGGACAGTAATTTCCTTACCTTCAAATACAGACGTCATCCTCTTGCGTAATTCAACCACGACTATAGCAGACACACCCATCATTGTCAGAGTCCCGATAACATACAGGTGTATGAGTAGACCAGAATCATCTGAAGGAACACTCACGGTGCTCTCTAAAATTCCATCAAAATTCCATCAAGAGTCTTGTCAAAACTTGACCTCCAGTACAACTCAAAACTCAATCAGAACAGAACAGTCATGGCCGGTATCTGCATTTTTGAAAAAAACATGAAAGGCACTAGATATCCTGTTACTCATTTGCAGTGTTGGGCAAGTTACTACAAAACTGTAATGCATTATTTATTACTTGTTACTGACATTGACATACTGACAAGGTGATGTGGTATCTGACTCCATTGGGCTTACTGTAAATAAAAACACCAGAATATAGAACATGCAGTGCAGTAT
>JAODXP020003614.1:5000-15000 GCA_027497455.2 Sardinella longiceps
AGGTAGCCAGAACTGACCCAGGAAGACATAGCCAGATCTGAACCAGAAGAAGTAACCAGAACTGGACCAGCACAGGTGGAGAAAGGTACTCAGAACTGGGCCAATCACAGGAAGACAAAGGTAGCCAGAACCGGGTCAGTGGAGGCAGGGAGAGGGGGAAGTAGAGGTAGCCGGAACTGACCCAAGAGGATTGGGCTTGGCTGCATAAAGGGCCCGGCCGGCTGGCCTGCTCTGGCTGAACCTGGATCCAGCTGCAGGGAACATTCCTGCCTTGAAAGGTTTATTTGGTTATCTCTCCAATATGGCCTCCAGTGAAACACACACTTAAGTAAACTCCGCTGATACAAACCACTCAGAGGAGAGCATGCACCAGTAAACACATTTGAAGCCCTTGTGCAATGTCTGCACACTGTCTAAAGCACTACACCCAACACTTAAAAGGGTGTGTGTGTGTGTGTGTGTGTGTGTGTGTGTGTGTGCGTGTGTGTGAGAGAGAGAGAGAGTGAGAGAGAGAGAGAGAGAGAGAGAGAGAGAGAGAGAAAGAATGAGAGAGAAAGAATGAGAGAGAGACCGTGGAAAAAGAGAGAGTATGTGTCTCGATCGTAACAATAAGCAGATATTCTTCGAAAGAAGATTCCTTCCTCTTTTTTTTTTTTTTGGTCTTTTCCATGTCATTTTCAGTGGTAGCTCTTTATTGCAGTGTTCTTCGGTTAAATTATTGCTGCCCGACCCACACACACACCACACACCAAACCCTGATCTCTTTGTGCTGCCAAATAAATGATGTTTCCAGTATGCCTCAATTAGACTGATGTATCCAAGGCCCTGGGAACAGCCGTAAACAGAGCATTTCCCTGAGACAAGACAAGCCCAGTGTTCTCCACACTCCTCCGCTAGTGCTAGGTGCTAACAACATCAACCAGTCTCTGGTTTGGACAGTTGGGGATGTATGTGTGTATGTGTGTGTGTGTGTGTGTGTGTGTGTGTGTGTGTGTGTGTGTGTGTGTGTGTGTGTGTGTGTGTGTGTGTTTGGACAGTTGGGAAGCACACATGACATGACATGACAGAACGTTATTCATTAATCATAGCCGAGGCTCTCGACTTACCGTCAAATAAGGGTAAGGATGGTAGCGTGTCTGTAAGCTTACGAGCAGCGCACACATTACATTATCAGTACTACATTTTACAATATTATCCCTCTCTCTCACACACTCATGCACACACACACACACACACACACCACACACACTTGAATTGGTGTATGAGTGCTTGCTCTCATACACCAATGGCGCTCAACTTGCCTTTTAATAACGGCTCTGATGATTGTGTGTCTATAGCAAACAGAGTGCAAAACGCTTAACAATATTCCTCTCTTACACACACACGTGCACTCACACATCGATGGTGGACAACAACCTAGACAATCTAATGAAAGGAATCTATAGCCACAGATTCGTCAGAAGCCAGATATGTCATGGTAGTTCATGTCTATGAGAGCAAATTGGAGTCATCTGGGCTACCTGCCACTAGCCTGGCCATGCCCTCCCAGTGAGCTGCCACCCTAATCAGTGGCAGCTGGCAGCCCAAGCAGTCAACTTCCATAGATGCAAAAGTCAAGTTAAGCAAGATAGCGCAAATTTAATTATTTGTATTTTTGTACACCATGGACATTGATATATGTATTATATGATTTTGACATGATCTAAAAAGAAAAAAAAAAAACTTCAGCACATTAACAGACTTGGTGCACACCTGATGAAAAGTTAATTTTCTACAGAATGGAGAGTCACATAGTCTTGACAATAATATGAAATGGGGCAGGGGGCTTTGGAGATCACCATACCATGTCCAAAATGTACATCCATTACTCAGAAAAATAAGGCTTTTAAATTTTCGGTGGAATTATTGGATTCTCTCATAGACTTCAATGTTACAGAATGAGCTTCTCCACTGCATAAATGCTAGCGCCGCCCAGAACTACCTTATTTGGCATTAGCCTCATGACTCCAGGAAGTGGGTCCTCATGATTTATCTCCGTAAAGAAGGATCTCTGCTATAGCTGTCCCCCAAAGTCAAGGAAGCATCCTTGATTAGGTGTCCCAGGTGCTAGCTTAGTTAACCAACGCCACTAAGAACGGTTCCAAAGTCAAAGTTCCTCTGATATTCTAGCAAGTGCAGAGTGCTTCTTTCTTATCATTTTTCGAGGATGCATCAGTGTATCCTTGACGTTCAAGAAATACCCACAGTCCTTTGCATGCATACACAAGTTGACAGATTCTACATCGGCAGCAGCACCGCAGCACAACAGATTTATCTCAAGAGCTAGAACGGTTCTCAGTCTAACCTCTGGAGGAACCGACTCGCAAGGAAGTCTCTAGGAAGCATTCTTGATTTTGAGAAACGTCAGTCAATACCCCAGATCTTTTTCTATATTTTTTATTTATTTTTTTATTACTGTATGCATTTATTTTCTTTAAGGATGCAAGGCCTTATCAATATTTAGCTGAAAGAGAAAAATTCTAACAGAGACAAAGTAAAGGCGCACATTGATGACATCATACAGTAGGTCAGTGACAGGTTAAATGAGTTGTTGCTCCAAGGAACATCAAGGAAATTTTCACCCTGACAACAGTGACTTTAAAAAAAGACCACAATCACTATCAATCGACTTTGAAGATATGAATAACACCTTCCCTCCTAGAAGTATAAGTGGATTTGGTCTCCCTCAAAAATTCGTCTTTTTCTTTTATCATTCCTTGCCCCCTGACGTTCCCCAAAAATGTGGAGATAAAAAGGTAAAGTGTCTATTGAAAGGTGGTGGTGGGGGAGACCCACAGTATTTGTAAAGGGCCAGGGTCTTGACTCAGGGGTTTGACGAAGCATAACCCCCTGATGATTGGACTCAAAGCTTCCAAACATTCTATTGCAGCGTTCTCTACGTCTCTATGCCTCCCTGGGGTCTAGTATTCCAAATGCCTTTAGTCTTTTTAGCGTCTGGGCTCTTAAATCACCCAGGCCAAGCCAACAACTATATCACAATCTCTGACAGATCTGGAACAGAGGAGCGTCCCCCCACCACCCTCACATGACTGTATGCTTGTACTGAGAGCGAGTGAGACACGCCTCTTCAAACTTGCACTAATCACACAAGATACAATTGCGATTGTCACGATTGTAACCTACATTGTCCTGCATAGTTGAATTCTGCACCGGGACTGACTCAAACCCGCAGCTCTCTGTAAGGTGAGTTTGGACGAGTGAAAGAGTGTGCAGGGTGTGGGAGAAAGCAATGGTGTGTGTGTAAGAGAGTTTGACGGTGCATGTGTTTGATATTATGGGCTATACAGCAAGGCCAGACTACAACCAAAAAATGACCTGGGCATTTTTGCTAGGTGGCGGCCCATGGCCCACTATGATTTTATTCAATAACTAGAAAAGCGCTCAGAGAGCGCAGACCTCCACCAAGGCAATGTGGTCACAGACACAATATAAATTCCAGATCATGTTCTGGATCACCGATCGCTACAAATAAAATCGAATCAGTTCTTAATTGTCCCAATATACGCATTGTCCAAAAATTCTATCTGAAAAATGCACTCTCCCCCGCGGTCATTTTGGGAATATTGGCAAACATCAGAGTGGATAGGTGGCATAAAGGTTAGTTAGCTTAGTAGTATCTATCGTGCTAGTGCTAGTATCCTCCATTGCATACATTATGTAAGGCATAATGAAGAAAAGAGGAACTAGCCTACTTCAAAAGTGTGTGGTTATCTTTCTCTATCTCTCTCTCTCTCTCTCTTACACACACACACACACACACACACACACACACACACACACAAATGTATACACACATACATTCATGGACAGTAGTGTTATGCTGCTTTCAGCTGTCAGCAGGGAGGATTAGGCTACTAACATGCTAACAACAGAGTTACGTAACAGCTAGCAGCCTTCTGGCTAGCACTACAGGCTAACAGGTGCTAGGCAGAGTGCAGTAGACGAGGAGAGAGTCCATGGCACTCGCTCTGTTTACACCCACTTAGATCAGTGAATGGATGAGGAGATAATGACCTCCAAATGAATATTGCGTGACTAATGATTTCCAAACACATACCAGTGTCTAAGCATCCCCCTGATTGAAGCGCATCTCAATTTACACTGACAGATTGGCCAACAGACATGCCTTACACTTGCAGATTGTTCTTCTCGGGATGAGTTATCCCTCAATACTGTGTGTGTGTGTGTGTGTGTGTGTGTGTGTGTGTGTGTGTTTCAGACTGCTCCTCTCTTTCGAGGATGAGTTATTCCTCAAAACGCTAGACCAGACTGATCCAGCGGCTGACAGCCAACACTCTGTAACAGATCATGAAATTGTGTTCCGCCAAAACCTGTGTGTGTGTGTGTGTGTGTGTCTGTGTGCCTGTCTGCTTGAGTGTGCTCTTGTTTGTTTGTTGTGTACACCAAGTGCTGTTGTGTGTGTGTGTGTGTGTGTGTGTGTGTGTGTGTGTGTGTAGAGTACATCTGCACGTGTCTGCATCTTCATCTCCAAAAGTGTTTGCATAAGTGACTCTTTCTCTGTGTGTGTGTGTGTGTGTGTGTGTGTGTGTGTGTGCGCGCGCTGTGGTATGCGTTTATCCATCTGCTCTCGAGGAGTGTTTTTGTAAATGTGTGCATAATATGTGTGTATGTCTGTGCGCACTTCTCTCTCTCTCTGCGTATGTGTGTGTGTGTGCGTGTGTGTGTGTGTGTGTGTGTATTCAATTCTGGGCCTGCATTTATGTGGATAATTATAACTTTATGGAGAGCTCTCTCTCCCTCCCTTCCTCTCTCTCTCTCTCTCTCTCTCTCTCTCTCTCTCTCAAACCCCATCTGCAGTTGAGCCAAATAAAAGCCAAAGACCAGGGTGGAGGCAGAGAGGCCATGTGTGTGTTGACCTCTCTCTCTCTCTCTCTCTGTTCTCTCGCTTGCTCCCTTCTGTTTCATTCTCCCTTTTTCCTTTTCACTATCACTGTCTCCCTCTCTTTCTCTTTACCATCTTTTCACCTCTATACCTCTCTCAGTTTCTCTCTCTCCCCCCATATCGCTTCTTTCTCTTTCTCTCTCTCTCTCTCTCTCTCTCTCTCTCTCTCTCTCTCTCTCTCTCAGCTAAAAATTGCTTTGGGTCAAATTTAGGACCATGGGAGGGTTCATTTGAAATTTTCGCCGGTTGAACGAGTATCATTTCTTAAGTAGTTTTTATTGGATTGAGATGTAGCGTGTCTGTCTGTGGGACTTGTTGCATCCAGAATCTGAGCGCTCTCCTCTGTATGTTCTTTTGTAGGGATCTGCCTAGTTGTGCCCTAAATGCATTGGTTAGTGTTTTCTTATGGATTTTCCCTCTCTCTCTCTCTCTCTCTCTCCACAGCTGGGACCACCAGTGTGTGTGTGTGTGTGGGGGTATGTAGTCCAGCCAGACTGGACTCAGTACCGGCCCTACGCCAGTCCCACTGGTCCACACAAATGGCCGATAATGACTCCTACTTAAGAGTGAGACTGTAAATGGTCTCAGATGCACCGTTGGGTTGGGCCCTCCCTCCCTCGCGCTCGCCTGCCCATCTGCCTGCCTGTCCGCCTCAGCATCGCTCTAGCTTGGTGTCTCGCTTAAAGGAGCTGTGTGTAAGAAATATATTCTAAATAATCATTAAACGGCCCTGATATTTCACTAGACATGAAGGAATCATGGGCATTTTGAACACTGAGATCACTGACAGTTGTAGTCCAGCCAGAATATTTGCATTTGAAAAGCTAAGTTGCAGCCCTCAAGTAATGTTTTTGTTGTCATTTCAAGTGGTATTTGTGCTGTTGTCATTGTCAAGGCCTCATTATGCTTCCGAAAAATATCATGACAAGGTCAGAAATAAAACAAGGATATGAATAGGAGATGCTTTTGAAAGATGGAGACGGATGAAAGCAACAAAATATTGTAGTACCAATTTTGGCCACAATCCTGCACACAGCTCCTTTAAAGGAGACATAGAATGGAAAACCACTTTTACATTTGCTTTGATGAATTAAGAGAGGTTGTGCATGGTCAAAGAGCTATCATGAACATGAGGCATGGTTCTGCCCTCTTTCATGTGGAAATCGTTGCACTTTTAGAACACTTGGCTATGGGTAAATTCAATATCTTCAGCTAGTAGGCAGTGATGACTTAGAACATGGGTAAAATGAGAAGTAAGTTTAGCCTAAAAGACACTACATTTACCCTATTTCTAACCCTAACCCCCTCAACTCTCACCCCAACCCTAAGTTGGGGGAGTAGTGCCTTGAGGGCAGCGCTGCCTGGAAGGCACCGTTGAGGGCAAAAAATACCCAAGACCTAGTGTAGCAGTTAAGGATCCTAACTAGCTGAGCTGGTAGCCAGAAAAGTGAGAGTTCAAATCCCGCCACCTGCCACCGTTGAGCCATTGTGCACTTAAAGAAGAAATCCAGTGTAAATTTATCCATAGCCCTGTTGTTCAAACCAAGTGCTGTAGGTAAAAGGAAGGTAAAAAGAATAAGGAAATTTGATAAAGCCCAGGCCAAAGCAGTGAACACAAAGTGAATGGGGAATAACAACTTACTTTCAGTTTCATTTCAATATGCCCCATTCAGTCACGATTAATAGTTATTATTCAGTCTATGTTGCATCACTTTTTCTCATTCCCTTAAATCAGGGGTTCTCAAACTTTTTTGGGCCGGGGACCCCTCACGGAGCCGAATTTTCTTCGATGACCCCTTTTGATCGCAACAAAATGGATAGCTATTGTTCTTTCAGATGCAACAGTTTTAAATAGGCATATAATTGCTTGTGGCAAAATATGAGAGTACAGAAGTGGTTTTCTGTAGGTCTACTGATACCCAAACTGTAGTATTTATCTCTATAAAACAAGTTTATTTATGAAGCAAACTTTTTTAAGGACCCCCTGGCAATGTGCCGCGGACTCCTGGGGGTCCCTGGACCCCAGTTTGGGAATCAATGCCTTAAAGACAGCATTCAGGTACCTGGAACAACAGGGCTATCATACCAGATTTCTCCTTGAACCCTAAGTTGCTCTAGGGAAGACTGGCCCTGAATACAGTAATTGATAGCTGACAAATGTAAGCATCTGCTAAATGCATAAATGTAAACGTGTTCTGTCGTCTAATGAGGCTGAGATATGTTTTTGTTTATCTAAGCAGGCGGTTGATAAATATAATAGAACCAATAATACTTCTACGGCTCTGTGAGCCAGTTTGTCTACAGAGATGAATTCCCTTTGGCTCGCTGCGGCCGATACAAATTAGACGTTGCATGAGTTTCGACCATTTGTTCTTCACAGTTTATGTCTATGAGAAACTACAGCATATTAAACTCAAGATGTTTAAAGGCCAGCGTGCAATTCTAATCCAATAAGGTTTTTATCATTTCTGTCCACTCCTGTGTCCACACACACACACACACACAGTTCTGGCTATGTACATGGGAAACGGACTATAGTGGTTTGGACCTCAAGGCATCAGACTTACGACTGAATTTGATTGGCTGTTCCTTGCACTTATCAACAACCTTTCACCGGAATCACAGACTGCATCTCCTGCTTCTCTGCATGGTATCGGCAGCAGTGTTGCAAAACTTTAAAGCTAGATTACAGCACAAATAACAACAACAACAGCAGCACGCTGCGAGTCAAGTGTCTTTATCTTAGCATCTCAGCACCTGGTGTTTTATCTCCATACATGAAATCCATTCACATGTCATTCCTCTTAGCGCCGAGCTAACAAACAAGCTCAGCTTTGCAGTTGTGGTCGGAGATTAGTTGTGCGAAATCTCCCCATCCACTGACCGGGAGGCAGATAACGTCATGCGGGATGACATTTTTGTCAGCCAACCATGGGACTCTTTACGTGACAGTCGGACCATCTTTGGGAGACGAAACTGAGGAGGTATCCTCCAGGAATACTGTGTGTGTGTGTGTGTGTGTGTGTGTGTGTGTGTGTGTGTGTGTGTGTGTGATTATCATCTCTTCCCCCTGTGGAGATAACGTTGATTGGGCACCCAAATCCCTGAGTAGCACCCACACAAACCTTATGAAAGGATTTTGGAAGTAGAAGGTGTTTTTAAAAACAAAACTTACAAAGGCCAACATGGAAACTCCAGACAAAATTATACCAACTCTGACATTCCCCAGCGTGCACACACACACACACACACACACACACATTCAGAGATAACTCTCCCACTGACTTCACAGAAACTCAGAGCAGCCACAAAAACATCTTTCTTTCATCCGCCCAGTGCATGGTTCTCTTCCTGAGGGCGGCTTCCATCTTGTTTAGAGATCTTCCCTTCTTCCTAATCTTTTAGAGATCCACCTCCCCTCTCATCTGTATGTGTGTGTAAGGGTCTCTCTCTCTCTGTGTGTGTGTGTGTGTGTGTGTGTGTGTGTGCGTGATTGGGCGCTATCTTGACAGCTGCCCGTCCTGTGAAGCGTGGGGTTTCACAGTTCTGACTGTGCTATCTGGGTCGTGACTAAACTCCTTATCTTCCAAACCCCCAGATGGCGCAAGCACAGATTAGAGCTCAGGGCTGTCCTCACCTGGGATCAGAGCCCAACAACTGGGCCAAAACTGGCCCGGCAGTGGGCCACATCCCATTTGCTATCTTAAAGGACAGAAAGACAAGCAGGTCACATAACCACATACGGTCCCTCATCTTCCTCCGGAAACAGCACACAAGGCAACAATGTGACGGCTTCATTCACTGCCCGACCCACTGCCGGCTCTCTTTTTTTCTAGTAGGTTAAACACTTAGTTCAGATTAGATAGCTAATATATAACTCTTCAATAACATAACACTTATACCTTATAACTGACCTTTACAAAAAAATCTGAGTAAACGAAAACTGTACTCGCTGGTCTTAAAGGAGAAGTTTGGTGTGATAAGGACCTCTCTCTCTCTCTCTCTCTCTCTCTCACACACACACACACACACACACACACACACACACCCATGGCATACACATGTCTAGATCTCAGGCAACTACAGGCAGTTAACTATTTTAAGCTGATTGTCAGTGTCTTTGGTTAATCTCTTGCCTTTAGTGAAGCAAAAGGTTTTCTGTTGAAGTAGATGACAGGTTTGTTGAGGGATATGGGTCTGGTTTCTTTTGAGGTTACACTCCAAGTTTGAAGGAGAGCGAGTTAATGAGAGAGAGAGAGAGAGAGAGAGAGAGAGAGAGAGAGAGAGAGAGAGAGTAGAATAAGAATCCTATTGCGTGTCTAGCACATCCCAGGGTGTGACTGTGTCCCTATCATGACAGAAGACTCCTCCAATCTTCTCTGACAGCTTGGCTAGCAGAGAAAGAGTAGCACTTACAGAGAGCTCGTTTCAAACTGGGCTCAACATTTTCACACACATCCTTCATCCATTCCAGACTCATCCAGAGGCAAAACAGACAGTGTTCTGTGCTGAACCATAAAACAAAAGTATTTCCCCTGAATGTCACTTTGAGAATCACAAAAACACTAATTGTGGTGGATAGCTTAGAGTAGTGTAATAGCACTAGCATGCTAGCGCACATTTGAGGTCTAATTTCAGTACAGTCTTATGTTGCAATGCAAATCATGCCTTAGGAAAATACCGGAGTGAATTCAAGCATAGCCCTGCTGCACGAGCCTTCAAACAGCTATATATTTTGCATAAAATGGAAGAATTTCGAACAGCATAGACCGAGTGCGAACGCAAAACACTTTACATTGAGTCAATGTAACCTCAGATCTTACTTTCGGTTTCCAAAAGTCAGGTCCCATTGATTCAGTGTAAAGTGTCTGTTCGCTTCTGCGTTCGCGTTCGGTCTGTGCTGTAGGCTACCAAATTATTTTGTTCCACTTGCTAACTAGCGCATTTAGCAAGCTCTTTCAACAGGGCTATGCTTGAATTCACTCCGGTATTTTCCTTTAAAGGGGGAGATCTTGAACAGATCTTTTGTCCTAACCT